>VHZZ01018938.1:5670-18233 GCA_009801015.1 Silene noctiflora | reverse complement strand
GCTTCAAGAGTTTATGGGTTCTATCTCATTGGTTTACAGAGTCAGAATCTCAGTGGTTCACTTAAGAACATGGAGATTACAATTAAGACTTAGACACGAGAATCATGGAACAAACTCATTATGTCACAGTGCAGCAAACTGATACTTGGAATTTTACGGTTTAGAAGACTTTAAGACTTAAAACGTTTTGCAAATGTTTGAAATGCAAAGCTTTAAATGCTCAAATGATTTGCAAGAATTTTCAATAAATCTTTGGAAAGTCTTTAAGCAATAAAGGAGAAAAGAGCAAGCTATTTATAGAAGAAGTGTATAAAAAAGAATCATAAAAACACTTCAACCATCTATTGTCCAAGTGACAAAATACATTATCTCATTTAAAAACTCTTTGAAGAAATATCAGATTTGCAAAGCTCAAGAGAGCCGCCTATTTTCAAAGTAAATTGTATTTTCCATAAAATATGGAAACTTTAAACCTTACCAAAAGAGGTAAAAGTAAAAGACCAATTTTTGGCATTAAGATCAACTTGCATAAACAAGATATCTTTAAAACAACTTACAAAGTATATTCCTTTTGTTCTTCAAATTTGCAGAATGGTATCTTTGAAAACAAGAAGTCTTATAAAAGTCTTACACGGATTTATAAATATTTTCAACCACAGTGCATTTGCACTGTTGCATGGTTTTGCAGCCACTTGACAAAATAAAAATATTACACTTGCTCATTTACAACATTCAAATAAGGCTTACTCATTTAGCATGCTTGAAAATCCTTTAATTGCTTCAACACTAATTAATTCAACTAAGAGCAAACAATCAAATAACAAGAGAAACTTGGCATCATCAACCAATGTGTTTTAACAGGATGGATGTGTAACTTGATAACAAACTTAAAAAGGTGCCAATGGAGAGGCAGCTTACCTTACAATCTGAATAAAATAGCTCTTACAGAACAATAATTACACTAATCAGGCATGCTAGTAATGACATCTACTGCTAAATGTATCCCTCTGTGACATCTAGTTAGTACACACCAAATCAAGAAACAGTCAACAATCAGCTCCGCTCCAAAAAGTCAAATATTTGTTTAGCCCATAAATTCAAGAGTCAGGTAATCCTCCGAGTTCATACTGGAGATAGTAATGTATCGCCTTTGAGTCTTTGACAGAGCAGAAATGAATGTACTGGCTGATATCAGCTCAATGTCCATTCTAATGTATTCCAACTTTTTCATACTGTTTATATCCGGACGATTGAAGCACGTGCGGTATCCGGGCTTCCTCGGTAATTAAGCTCCACAAATGTACCACCTCCTATACCCTTGGCTAGTCTCCCAGGGTTCACACACAAACATTTAGCTGCATTTTGTGCTTCATTATTGAGAGAAAGCACCTGTTTAATGTGAATAGAAAACCCAAATATTAAAGCACTTTCCATGTCTCAGCCACCAAGAGTTTTTTTCCCCAGGAGGAGAGATTCTTCCTTTTACAATTTGGAAGGATAGATTCTAAAAGCTTCACATTTTGTCTACGCTTGTAGTATTGTGAAGTAATAGTCAACTGACACAGCTTTATTATACTCAACCAGAAATAGTCTCTTCGGTGCTCAACACTAAAATATGTTGTATAACGTAATTGCACTATTCAAAGGAATAAATTCCACAAGCTTCACTATCAACATGTGTTTGCACACTTGAGACTCAAATGACACGTAGAAAGGTCTCAAGAATTATTACCTTCACGAAAGGAGCTAAGTCAGATGGAACAATAAGTACTTGTGGCGTAGAAGGAATGTTTAAAGCTTCTGGAGCAACTGAAAAATCCAGGGGAACTCCCTCAGCTGGTGGATATAAAGGATAGAAGCTGTCAAAAGGAACAAGAAAATTGAATCAAAAAATGTAAAACCAATCCAATCTCTCTCGGAAAGAGATGGCTAGCTACTTAGCAAAAAAAACTTCATGAAACGGGGCGTAACAAACCTGTGTTGGCCAATAATATGGGTTGCCAATCTACTTAAGCGGACTTTTGATGGCAGATTCCTCGAGATCTCTTCTCCGCTAAGATGTTTTAAGATATCCACAGAGCAGCATCCAATTGTCACCTGCGAACCAAAACCTTCGCATTGGAAAATCTTATCCAGAATACATTCAAGCACTTCTGACGAGTTCATCATCCGATGAACGTACAATGGTGGACTAAAACCATTCTCTCCACGAGATCAATCTGAAGAAAGTGTACAGTGTAGTACATCTCAATCAATCAGCAAGAGGCAGGGTCAGGCAAACTGCATTCTTCACCTTATTTTATAAGCATAAAACAAATGGTTCAGGGAAAACTAAAGTTCTATTGGACCTGATCGATTGGGCACTGTTTTGATAATTCAGACTTCAGAAGTAGAGCAAGAACTCACCTCATCAGCATCAAATATTCCCGGATTTGTGAGACTACTAATCTGCCGAAGCAAGGGAAAGCAGTTGTCATACTTTTGCATGAGAATTACCTTGAATAAAAATTAAATTTTAAAAACGTGGAGTTACCTGATCCTTAAGTTCAGGGGGATATATGTCGAAAGGAGGCTGAAAAAAAAAGGTAGGAAACCTGGTTTAATCATACTATCATAAAACGCCAAGTATACAATAGAAACTTTGATTAAAAATGGTATACGATCGAGAAAAAATTAAACAAAGAACACGAGTACCTGAGGAAAGACAAAATCATGGTTAGCATCACGTATAGATGGAACCAAAAGCACGCGGGTGGAAGACCCCATGTATTCAACATGGTCACGTAACTGAAAATAAGTTTAGACAAATAATTATTTTACTGCGAGTAACAATCATCCTATTCGGCTCCAAACATAACTAAAAGTTGAGTAAAAAGTAAATACCCTAGTAATGATTTCCTGGTGAAATACTTCGTCAAAGCTCCTGTCGAAAGTAGCTTTCCTAATCTCAGGATGTTCAGAATCAACAAAAGGCCCCAACTGAAAAAAGATACCCCATGCTTGCCCTGTAAGTTCAAAATTTCTGAAGAAAGTACCAAAACAAGATGGAAATGCCTATACCAGTATCAGCAACTGTGGCTGCTTTCTACTTGCATACGCGAGCAATTCCGAGAGAGGCTCGAAGAATAGATTGTCTGTTGTCGTGAATGGACCAGCCGCTATGATCTGTTAATATTACACACGGCAAGAAATATTGAACAGAAGTCAACTGAAGTACTAGACAAGCTTGATCTTTGAGCAAAACATGTCAGAATTTAATCATACCAAAACATCCAAAACTCCAAGTAATGACCAAAGGCTTTCAAAAGGCAGATATTACCCAAAGGTTTAAGAGGACAGATAAGATACTCCAAAGCCAACTGAAATGCTGGTAAGTTTCACATAATATCCTGATAATGTCCCTGTATATCCTCATCCCCCGCAAAATTCTCAAATGTGATATCTCTGAAACTTTATCTGGTGAGTTGTGAGACTTGTGATTATGTGCATCAGAGTTTACATAGTTTTAAACAAGCCAAGTGTGGGAGTAACAGCCCGAAATCACAAAAGTTAACTATGCTTATATAGTCATATGCACCTTGGACAACATGATAACGATAAAGAGTGAGTGAATGAGTATGTGTTCCTTTTGCCCCCTTACAATTATCAGCAATCTAATAAGGATATCATATTTCTTACCACTGACAGTTCTGACGGGGCAGGTGATTGCAAACTGGGTAAACCGTCTTCATCAAGCGCTTGTCTCTTGACAGGATGAAGATCACAGTCAGAAGAGGCCGGGAAAGGAATCAAATCTTCCACTTTTGAGGCAACTAGACAATGTCCGCTTGGATTGTCTCCAACTATACCAATCACCTACAAAAACCATATATCCAATAAAGCTTACACTGTTTTAGATGTCCAAAATGCATTATGCATTGTAATTTTTGACACATACCTGGCCCGGAAAAATGGTATATTGGCTCAGTTTTTCCAATTCAAGACGCACACGTTGTCCTCCTGAATGCTCAACACTGACAAACGGTAGAAAAACCAAACTTCAAAGGAAGCCTACAGAATATGAATTCCCTTGATGATGCACTCAGAAATGAACTTCCAGATTTCATTCCCTCTAGAAAGCTCATTTTCTTGGTTTCATACTGATGAAAGTTTTCTAGCAGCTTGTTCAACGCCAAGGCTTTACTATGTAGAATGCAATACTAAATCGCTATATAAAATTACAAGAGTTTACTCTTTTCAGACTTAATTCTGATTAAACCAGAATTTATGACCACATGCAAATACTCTTAGGAGTTCTTGTTATAGGTTACCCCAATAAAGAACTGACATAGCAACCACGTAAAGATTCAGAAACATAAAACCGAGCAGGTAGAGTACCTGCTCTGTAGTAAGACTGATTTCTCATTCAGGCGGCCTTCTCCATCACAGCAAATCATTCCAACAGCAAATATACTTTTCTGGTGGATAATTGAATAATAGAAGTGGACATTCAAAGTACTATACATTGGAGAGGAAAACTTTGATGGGTATGCGTGAATATATGTCTTAAGAAGTTGCATTACCTGAGAGGCTACCGTAGGATCCACAGGGCCTTCATATTGTCCAGAATCAACAAATGCTGACGCATGCTTAACAATGCGGGTCTCAAGAAAATTAAACTGCATTATCGGATAAATCATTACTCAAGTAAACCGATCAAACAAATATTATAATTCATTATACGAAGAGCATTGCTTACCTTGTCCTCAGTTCTATCATACATATATCTGCAGGCAGGCTCTGGCTTGGATCCACGTATCAGCAAAGAACATCTCTTTTTTGGTTGAGCCGTTCGAATAACCTGATCTTCCGAAATTTCGTCTTCACCTTCTATTTTTCCAGTTTCTTCAATAGGCACAGAATTGGTCTTGAACTGAATCACAAACTTGTTTGTACGCTGCCCAAAAGGTGTTACAATGCTCGACTGTTTACTGGTTGAGAGAACACTTCCATTTGTTCGGAATCTTGTATCCCCCAAGTCATCATACTGGCTTGAAGGTCGGTCTGTTGGGGTGTCTAAAATGCCAATTTTTGTATCTTCTTGTTCATCATTCAAGATCCTGGACAGCAGTTTTAGAGTAAGGTAAACCATTCATGTTTCATGCCTCCCTTCTTGAAAATGATTTTTTTTTTTTTTTTTTTTTTTTTGTAAATAACTTCCTTGTGAAAAAAAATTAAAATCAATGGAAATCCTGGGGCAGACATCAATAAAAGCTCAAAATATTACAACTAGTCAAGCCTTGATTTACAAACATATAAGTTTCTCCGTATGTGTTTATAAAAGGACCACTGTAACATAAATTTAAGCAGAACACAGATACAATTACCACTGAGCAGAAGAAGCAATAGAGAATGCTAAAGATACTCACATATCAACATCGCGCATGGAGTAGACAGGCGAACCAGGCTCTTGTTTGATCAATGCTTCTTTCTGCTCATTTTGCAGGTGTAACAAAAAACCATCCATTTCAGATTCTTTTACCGTGGGTTCGATCAACTGCCTGTGACACACACATATATTTAGTCAACCAGACTCAGCCCAAGACCAGTTATGAAACGGGTCAGCACCATCATACCAACACTCTAAAGCATTTATCACAATACATGAAGATAGTACAGTAATATATATGAAAAGGATCCCAACAGCTCTTAGTTAAATACAGAAAACATACGATGAATCGAAATGCAGCAAAAATATAACAAAATAGAAGACCTGTTAAGATAGTAAAGTTCCCAGCTTGAAACCAGATCGGAAGGTGAAAGTTTGTAGTTGACACAAAAAGTGATACCTGAGACAACACAACAATTTTCAAAAGTTAAAATGAAACAATGAAACATAAGAAGAAAGAACAACCAATGGGGAAATTGATTTAAGATTGAAAACCCCAGAAAAATTGAATGAATACATTTAGGAAGAACAGCATCGTCGTCGTAGATACTGAAACCACTTCTCTTGAATTCATCTTTGATTTGAATCTCCATTACGCGGATTTCTGCAATTCTAGGGTTTTCAAATTGGGGATTTTGTTTGAGTTGGAGTCAAGTATGGAGGGAGAGATAGAGGAGGTGAGTATAGTTTGGCGGGAAACTTATTGGACAACGGTTGCACAATTGTGCCATGGATTATTGCCCAAGCCCAATCTTGGGAGTACACTATTTTTCGTAATTTATTTTCATAGTACGCTTTTTACTCAATTCAATACTCTTTATTTATTCTATTCTTTTCATTTATTTACCCCTTCATTAAGAAAACCCACTAAGACTAGTTATCTCTTTCTCTATGCCCCTCAAAGTCCTCTCAATCTCGTGATCAATAGGCAAACGGTTGCCTCATTGATGTCTCCTAGGCATATATAAAGTAAACACTAGAGAATGATTAGTACTACCTCAAGAAACTAGGTTCCCCAAGGCAAAGAAAGACAAAACTAAAAGAAAATTAAATAACAATTCAAAAGTACACCGTCCCCGGCAGCGGCGCCATTTTTTATATGTGTCGTGCTACTATCAAACAATAATTTATACTCAAAAAACAACTAGTATAGATGTATGTAGAGATCGAACCCAAAGGACGTTTTTTTCAAAAGAGTTATCAGTTACTAATAGTCATGTCTTGTGCCACAAATTAGGGTTGTGTTTATGTTCTAAACTACTATGAGAAATAGCAATCAAATGTAAACAAATGAAAATTAAAGCAAGTAAATAAGATGAGCTGTAAAAAATATGAGGAAAACACTAGGGTATCATGGGATTATAGGGGAGAATAAAGGGAGATTCACATATAAATGAGTCTAAGATTAATCAAAGTTGTAGTCGGGTTAGAACCGAGGTTCTTGATCTTACGGTCCCACCTAGGTCGAGTTGGTCTAGCTCTCGCGTACACCCGATCTTCCTACCAACATCATGCATGGTTTAACTACTTCTAAGGCTCTCGATATATAGGAGAAGTTGAAAAAGCAGAGAATCGTGCTAGGTTGTCAATCAAGCATTTCATCAAATATAACATGTACACTAGTTGAAACCATAACATTCAATCAATAATATAGACTCATTAAGCATGGTATCCACCCTCTAATCATCTACTAATCCTCCATTAACTCTAGCTAAAGGACTACTCACTACTCATCATGATTAACATGTTAATAATGGTGTCATACATCATAACAAAGGGAAACGTGATGATCAAAGCAATATAGTTATCAAAGGATTAATAAAAGATTAAGTAGAGATTATGGAAAAATATCAACTTAAGAGATGGACAAAATAAGGAAGAACGAAGAAGAAATCCATGATAAGATGCCCTCTTCAAGATTAACCCAATAAATTTTCAATTACAAGATTAGATCTAAGATAAATTAAGGAAAGATTAACTAGGTTTTTAGTGCTAATTGTAGTCTAAAGTGTTGTATCTTCTACTAATTATAAGAGGTTATTTATACTAAGTATAAGCTTAAGGTTAACTAAGGGCTTAAATGAAGTATAGGCTCATTAATATGATCCATCTTCTTGCAAGACTCCAGAGCTACTCTTAGGGATTGAGTCTGGAATGGTTGCTACTGCCCACGAACTCGTGAGAGTTGCTAACCAACTCACTCAAGTTGAGTTTGAGCTCGCTCGAGCTCGGCAGGGACTCGTTCTAGTTAAGCTGGTCTTCCTCTCCCTTGGTGCTTCCTGCCACCAAAATTCGTGGGAATTTCCCTTCATTGTCTAGAAACTTGATTTTTTCAACTATGGGTCTTTGTCCTTAGTCTCTGCTTAATGCTTGGTCGTTAGATGCTTCCATTTAGCTCCGAAATGCTCCATAAATGCGAGGTTAGCGCTCTTTTCCTACGAACAGCACCAACCATATAGAATAGCAAATAGGAAGCTAAAGATATATTAAACGACCTTAATTGTCACAAAAAGCATGCAAAACGAGACTAATTAGGGGAATAAAAGTGTATAAATATTGACCACATCATTAGGCGCTTTAGGAAATATGGAATAAAGCCATATTTTAGGGTGAAATGAGGAATGTGAGGGCAACTCTTAAGAGGGTGAACGACTTACTCGCTAGATGAGGGAGACAGAGGAAAACAACCGGAAAGGTGAGGCGAGGGTAAGGAGTTTGGCGTTGCAGGCTGAAAGAGTGGAGACACAATTTTCCATGTGGATGTCACATGTCGGAGGCCATTAATGGAGTCGGAGTAGGCATTTGGGCAGTTAGTAAGGAGGCATGAGGGAGGGTGTTATGGGTGATTGTTGTCTAGAGGCGGGAAGTTTGAAATGCGAAGGCAGTGGATGAAGCGATACTTGTTATTCTTCAAGAAGCTAAGATGGTTTGGAGTTCAATTGTGATCATTGAAGGCGACTGCTTTGGGATTACTGAATATTTGAAGCAACGCAAATAGGGAAGAAATTAGTTTATGAAAATATCTTTATTATTTGTAGTTCTTCTGTTTTTCTGAAGCAACTCAAATAGTGGTACTTGTTATTACCTTGAAACATTTTTTTAGGTACAAAAAAAGAGAAAACCCCAAACAAAAGAACTAACGATTGTCGATTGACTACTCAAACAAGCGAAACTCAAATGCATCCTCTTCCCTAAAACTATGTTTATTCGTAGTTCCTGCAATCCTACTTAGCCTTAGTTCGTACATTAAAATATTAGTTTTTTCTCCTTAACCTACTTTCAAGCCCTACCTCTTCATTTTTATTTTTTATCAAGCCCTACTTTAACCTATCTTTAACCTACACTTCTTTTACTTTTTCCCACTAAACCCACGAAAAATATTAAAAAAAAAAAAGAAATTTAAAATACTTGTGTAAAACGGTTTTATACAAATTGTCGTAAAATGGAATCTTTTAATAATCACTTTTACAGTTTTACCCATTAATAGAGTTGTGTTCGGATCCGTTTTACAACTATATTAATGTAAAATTGTTTTACACAAGGCTAACACAAGTATTTATGTGTCATTAACAATATATATATATATATATATATATATATATATATATATATATATATATATACATTTTTTTTTAATTTGTTGAATTTTTACAATTTTTTATTATTATGATATAACTTATTAAGAAATAAAATAACACAAAATAAAGTTTTAAAGTATATTAAATGTGATCTATGTTTGTAGAGTAAAACTTTTTGTTAACATTAATGTAATTTTTATAATTTTTTTACTTGTAAAACATAAGTTATAAGCATTTTAAAATTATTAAATATACTTACTTTTTTCTTTTACTAATTACTATCCCCCTCAATCAAAGACACCCATGTGACAGCATGCATTTGCCCTTATTAGGTGTTCCAAGAAGTCCAACTAGGGTTGGGCATTGGCTGGTCCAGACCGAACCGGACCGGTTTGGGTGGATCGGAACCGACTCGGAAAAATTCAGGTCCGGTCCTCGGTCCGCTGTTTTTTGCAATTCATGTCCGGTTTAGACCGATTAGACCGGTTTCTACATTTTTGTTTTTCATATTTGGGTTATGGCCTATGGGCTCTAAAATCCCATAACTCATAAGCCTCTTAACTCACAAACTCACAAATTAAAGCCTCAACCACATGTCGTTCTTCTTCTTCTTCTCTGATTCCTCTTAAAAAAAACCTAAATTCATCTTCTTCTTCCCTTATTCCTTGATTTAGGTCCGTCCTCAATCAGTTGTCACTCAATCATGGTAAGTTCTTACACAATTCATCTTTTCCTTTTCGTTTATATAACAATAATCATTTTTTTTATATTACTCATTATTTCTTTCTTGAATTCATGTTTGTTAAGTTTGGTTTGATTAATAGCAGTTGTTTTCAAATTTGTATACTTTGATCAAGTTAGTTTAATTATTGTTTGCTTCTGCCATTAAAGTTTTTTAAGTTTTGTTGTTTCGTTCAAAATGTTCTTAAATTACATCCAACTAACTTCATTTTCAACTCTTCCAATCTTCGCAATTATACTTCTTCTTACCTAACAAACCCTATTTGCCGCCCTTTCAATTTCTCTTCAGGTATTTTTTCGACATCTTTTGCATCTTACATTCATCTCAATTTATGTGAGTCGACACTGGTTTAGTTGCTCAAAGAATCCTGCTAATAAGAGTAAAGGTAAACAATCTCACTCGGTCTTTGATCCTTTATGTAGTGATTATGAGGTTAAACTGAGCTATAAAAAAGTTACTCCGGAAGATGTTAGGAAAGCTTTAATATTCATGATAATACTTTATGAGTTGTCATGTAGATTTGTAGAGAAGCCTGGGTTCAGATATTTTATGCCAGTTGTTATGCAAGCTTTTCACATTCCTTCTCGTAAGACTGTAGCGCAAGATTGTTATCAGCTTTATCTTGATGAAAGAGCTAGTCTTAAAGCTTTTCTTAAAAAATCTTGTCAAAGGATATATGTGACCACTGACAGTTGGACTTCGAATCAAAAGAAAAATTATATGTGTCTTACTGGCCATTTTATTGATGATAACTGGAGACTTCAAAAAAGAATCTTGAATTTTTGTCCAATTGTGAGTCATAAAGGGGAAGCAACTGGCAAAGCTGTTGAAAATTGTTTGAATACATGGGATTTAGGTGATAAAATTTTTACCGTCACGGTTGATAATGCAAGTTCAAATGATGTTGTTTGTGCTTATTTGAAAAAGATTGTGAAGAAAAATGGCAGCATTAGTGAAGGAAAGTATTTCCATATTAGATGCATAGCTCACATAATCAATCTTATCGTTTGGGATGGCTTAAAGGAACATGGGATATACATAGATAGGATAAGAAGTGCAACTAAATATGTTTGTAATTCCCCTGCCAAAATTCTCTTGTTTAAAGAACAAGTGGAAAAGTGAAAAATTGACTGCTAGTTGGAGTTGACTCTTGATGTTCTTATACGATGGAATTCAACCTATGACATGTTGGACAGAGCTTTACGGTATAAATCTGTTTTCGGTAGGATTAGACTTCCTATTGAGTTGGAAGAGGAATACTTAGGTCCTATTGTTGATGAAGATTGGGATAAACTTGAAAGACCTGTTGTTTTCCTAAAAGAGTTTTATGATTTGACTAACCGTATCTCAGGTTCATTGTATGTAACAAGTAACACTTTGTTTTTTCAAATTGGTCATACTCATAATTTGCTTAAAAATTGGTTGGCTAACTAGGATACCGAGTTTAAGAAAATGACAATTAACATGAAAAACAAGTATGACAAAATTTTGGTAATTTGGATAAAATGAATATGCTCATCTATTTGGCTGTGATTTTGGATCCAATTTTCAAATTTCTTGGGATAAGCATTGCTCTATGTGGTATGTATGGGATAGTGGACAGGGAATTGTTAGCTGAGAAAGTTAAGAAATTTGCTTATGAAATGCTTGATGAGTATAGACGCATCTATTCTCCCGTGACGGGTGAAACTGGTGAGTTAGCTAATACATCTTCCACCAATTCACGGGACAACCCTACGATATATGAGTAATATTAAGGAGCAAGTTAAGAAACAAATGAGTGGTTCAAATCCCCTTATTAGAAGCGAGTTTGATTGCTATTTGAATGAGCAAAAAGGAGAAGATGAAGAGAATGAAATATTACCTAGGTGGAGAGAAAATGCAATGAGATTTCCAACTTTAAAGCACATTTCAAGGGATGTTCTAGCAATTCCTATATCAACTGTGGCATCCGAATCTACATTTAGTGCTTGAGGGCGCACTTTTGATTCGCTTAGGATCTCTCTAACACCAAAGGTAATTACTTATGACTCATAATCTCCAACGTAAGACAATTACTTATGACTCTACTATTTTATATAACATTTAGTAATTAGTCAAAAGTCTAGCCAACTTATGAAACAAATCAGACTGGTATGGCTGTAATACCTCAGGTATTCTGGCCTTTAGGTACTCTGTCGAGTAGAGGGTACTCTATCGAGTAAGTTATGATAAGATTCTGGAAGAATTTTGTTTGTTAGTTACTCGACCGAGTTGGGTCAACTCGATCGAGTACGTCAGTTACTCGATTGAGTACCCGAGCTGTTACGGGTTTTGCGTCCGGTTTGATTTTAAAGAAAAGGGGAGGCTTTTATATAACAACGACGTTTCTTTTACTTTTACTCTTACTTTTACAACTTTCACAAAAAGGAGAACTCAAACAACGTAAGATCTTCTCCCTTCTTTACTATCAAATCAAGGGCTAGAGTGCATAACTTTTAGGGTTTTTCATACCGTCGCAATCGTTGTATTGTGGGTAAGATTATTATGTCATTTTTATGTTGATTCGTTAATTTTGCTTAAACCCTAATTGGGTAGATTGGAGATTTTTAGGAGTAATTATTGCATAGATCGTAATTGGATGTTTGTTGTATAGGAGGTGACTTTGTAGAGGAGAGATTCTGACTTCTTGCGCTAGCTTTGTAATTTCCATCTCAGGTAGGGTTTCCCTACTCGGTTGTTGTTTAAATGGTATAAGAATGTTGTGTGGCATGATTGTATGGTGATTGTAATTACATTATTGATATTGGCATGTTTAGCATATTGTGGAATGGTT
>VHZZ01018914.1:9954-20986 GCA_009801015.1 Silene noctiflora | reverse complement strand
TACGAGTGTAACTTTACAGTTTTATGAGTGTAACTTTAGTCCAATAAGAGTGTAACTTTATTGTTCTATGAGTGTAACTTTAGTCCGATAAGAGTGTAACTTTACTATTTTATGAGTGTAACTTTACTCCAGTAAGGGTGTAACTTTAGTCCGATATCAATGTAACTCCAGTCCATGTGAGTGTAACTTCAGTCCACGGCACCACCACCGCCCTTCTTTCTCGCGTAAAACAACACCAACACCAAAAACCACCACCCATCCTACCGCCTTCTAAACGCCATACACAACAATTTCAATTGAAAAAAAAAAACTTGGAACTATTTTATCAGATCTGAACAATTTCAATCGGAAAAAAAAAAAAACAATTTCTTTCTCACGTAAAACAACACCAACAAAATCACCGGCCACCACCACGCGATAGCCCCCACACACCAAAACCGTGACAATCAACAACAATAACCACTTATTTTCTCAGATCTGTAAACAAAACGCCATCATTAGCATTCAACCATCTCCCCAAATCTGTAATTTTTTTTTGGTTTTTAAATGAAGAAGAGGAGGAAGAGTGGCAGATGTTGATTTTGGTGGTGACGGCATGGCGCGGGTCTTCAACACCAACCACTAACAATCATGTCGTCCAACTGCCACCAACAACCCATCACCCCAGCCGCAAACACGAACTCCAACACCATCGTCTTCACCATGCTTTTTATTAGATGACGGTTTTTTTTTACATATTTTGTGTTTTAATTGATAGATCTGGAAAAAAAGAGGGCCATTGGTTGATGAACGAGGGAAGATGGTGTGGTGGCTGAGGTGTGTGGTGGTGGTTGGTTGGTTGGGTGTGAAGTAGGGTTGGGCGGTTTATGTGGTGGTGATGGCCGAAAAAGGGGAGAAGAGGAGTGGTAGTACCGTCGGTGCAGATGGTGGGGGTGGGGGTGGTGGTTGGCGTCAGTGTTGTGGTGGGTGGAGATGAGAGGGAGAGAGAAAGTGGGAGGTTGAGAGAAGTGAGAAACGTGTATTGTGAGGCAGTGAGACGAGGGAGCTAGGGTTTTGTAATATTTATATCTCAACCTCTTATTTTGTTCTAATCCTAGCCATTTATTTTTTAGATCTAAGGGCTTGTGTAAGGACTCAAGGACTCGACTAAATAAGATGGACTTATATGATCTCTTTCATATATATATATAGAGAGAGATAAAACAGGAGTGAACAGGTTTAGCTTCAATATTCAGAAGCTAACCGGATTTTTTAGATGAAGGATTTCGATTTTAATTTTTGAATTTGAGTCCTCAAACAGCCAAAATGAGGACCAAGTTAGCGACTTAATGCGTACCGATTATTAGCATGAAACCGTTTTATAGCAGCTGGACGAGACTTGAGAGTTTGTAAAACATATAATGTTTAGTCCTTGCAGAAAATTTTACACTTAACAGGACATACCGACATAGAGAAGGATGGAAAGAGGCATACACATAAATACAATAAGAAGCATAGATAAGCCAGAAAAATAATTTGGTGGTCAGGAACTCGGGACTCAGGAGTATGGAAATTTCTAGCAACATATAATGTGGACCTTTTGACCACATGACTAGAACACATTTACGTCGACAAATATTCTGTTCAGCCTAGCCGGCTTTGAGCTTACATACAGTTGAGCATACAATGCTTTATCCGGGATGAGGAAAACTGGTTTGGCGACGCAGATGTTCCGGTATCAAACGGATAAGTAGTTCCGGCGAAACTCCAGCCAACTGCAAGAAGGGGAATCTCGTCAATTTACATCGTCCACCAGTGTAAAATGAAGGCCTCTAGAGTCTAGATGAACATACTCGAACACACAATTACTTAATGGTTCCCCACTTCCACCACTAGTAGTAACACTACTTTTTACCAATCTAGTTATTACCGAATCACCCAAGGCAGATAAAGACATCACTCCAGCCGGATTACTGATCCAAAATAGGGGTATAGACAAGATCCAACAAAACTAACCCGAACCAAATGATTTAATCCGATCAAATCCATGCCCCAACATAATAAACTGATGTGACAAAATCCTATTGACTCAAACTTCACTGATCCCGAATTGACCTACTCCCAGGAATGACAGGATAAAAACCCATGAAACATAACGAACCTGAAATGACCCGACTTAAACCAGAATAAAAGAACATCTGAAGTCTGAACTGACCCTGGCTTGTTTCTAATCTGAACCACCCTTATGATAGGTCTAGTCTAGAAGCAAATTAGCCTTGGTACAGGGCCTATACACATTGGGATAATCTATAGATTCTATACAGGCCACACCAATGTCCAAAGTGGCGGGAGATAGGAGGGGAGGACAGTCTACATACAGTGAAAACTATAAATAGCATTGCATATTGCATAAAAAGCTCTAAAAAGGAAGTCAGGGTGACGACATACTTCTTGTTTAAAGTTGAAAAGAGGTGGTAATGGTCGACCATTTGGAAGACGTGCATTAGGTTCACGGAGCTCATCAAAGAAAGGATGCGCACATGCTTCCAGCTGAAAAGGGGGCAATAAAAACAGAGGTCAGCTTAAAACTTACCAAAAGATTAAATGTCATTTTGATTAAATAATCTTTTTCTTAATGTAGAGGCGTAAATGAGCCGAGCCAACAAGCATAAATTTTCGAGTTGATCTCAGACCCGTCCAACCATAAGCTCAGATAAACTTGGTAACACCACTACTTATAAAAGTGTGGGTTATTAGTGGGTACTCGTTTCGGGTTGGGGGTGAGAAATGGAAAACTAAGACGAGCGACTTACAGCAGTGCAGCGAAGACTGGGAGAATACTGAAGCAGCCGTGAAGCGAGATCAATGGCTTCGGGTGGCATTCTCTTGTGGAAAACCTGCACCATAGAGTTTTAAAACTGTCATCAACTTGAACAAAAGAAAGCTATAAATCCTTTGATATTCTCTCATCAAAGGTAAAAAGTGCACCATTTATTGGGCTCAAATGATGCTCACAGGTTACACTAAGTGAAGCACCGCATGATGTACTCAGTTGTATGAATGCTCACAAATTAAAGCAGCTCCTTGCATATTTCAGAAACCATTTTGTAGTAAGCTTTTTAGAGAATAACCAATTCTCATCGTGCCATTGATAATGATCCTTATTATTCAGTGAACTATTTTTTACAACTTAAAAGCGAAAATCTTACTCTCAATTCTGAAATGGTCTTACGCTAACTTATTATAAGACTATCCCAAAAGTGACTTATTGGTGAAAGAGAGAGGCCAAAATGGTTATCTGAGAACTCCAAAATGAAAAGTCATTTTACATCAAGACAACGCCAAAAATTAAACTATACCTTGTGCCAAGGATGAGCCTTTATTTGTGGGAATCTGAAATCTGTATAGTTCGGATTCATGCATCGAATTTCTTCTCTAGTAGGAGTACCAAGAACCTGAAAATGAACATTTTACAACAAATTGCTTAAGCCTTATGTTTATATGACTTTGCAGCCACTTTAGACCGAATATTTCAGTATATACCTTGATAATCTCCACAAGTTGGTCTACTGCATTTTCTCCAGGAAACAATGGCTGAGAAACAAAATGAAGGAACAGGAATGAGAAAGAGAATAAACATGATCACCGTTGGGAAATAGGGTTAAAGTGTCGGTATGCACTTCAGAATGTAGGCAGTTAGGTAACTAGACTAACCTGGCCGAGAAGAAGTTCAGCTAGGACACAACCAACTGACCAGATATCAATGGAGGTTGTATATTCTGTAGCGCCAAATATTAGTTCTGGGGCACGGTAATATCTTGAACATATATACGATATGTTTGGTTCTCCCTTGACCTGTTTCCAGACACAGAAATGAATCTTAGAAAAATACATAAAATATTGAGTTATAAATTTGTAAATTAGGCTAATTAAGAGTATCCCCTCCCATAATCGACCTTTTTTTAAGGATGTAAGAGCTACAGTTTTATTCAATTTGTTCTACTTAACGCAGTCAGTAAGAATATCGCAACAAGTTTACCTAGCACATGATCTATAACTACTGTCCAGCCAATAAAGTGCTAAATATAAATAGATTCTATAAGCACAAGTGCATTAAAAACATTAAGTATGAGGTTCACGTTTCTTCCAAATTAGAACTAAGATAAGAAACTAATGAGCCAACAGCGGACCAGTCTTTTCAAAGGTGCTGGGAAAACTATGTATTCAATAAAGCAATGTTTAAATGGCCAACAAATATCACATCTCACAAACAAGTTTGGACTGTTACAAGATTGTTGTTCCAATTAACTACCCTATTCCATACGTATCGCTCCATTTGACATTGCTAGTTAACTGAAGTCAAATTTGACCATTAAGTTATCCAAATACATGCACTCACAATGTAAAAGTTATCATGTTTCATAGAAAACCAACTTTTTACGCACTATTATTGTTAAAAAGCTGTTTCTATTGTATAATGTGAGAAAATATTGGTTTAAGTCGACCATTGTTTAATCACCAAAGTAAATGGGACACATGAATGAGATGGAGGGAGTAATAAATAACGCAAACAATGCAAGACAGGAACTACCTAAAGAGTCTACATTTAGGTAAAACGATGGATTCTGAATGCAGCCATTATACGCAGTAATGCACTCAATTCCTTTTCTAGAAGATATTTCAAAATTTTAATAAATGACTAAAATTTGTGGAAATGTACTTCACTGAAAATTCAGCTAAAAAGTATTCGTGAGAAGGACGACACATACCAGAACTTTTGCACTTCCAAAATCACAAATTTTGAGCTGGTGAGTAAGAGGATCAACCTGGTAAATAACAAAAGCATATATAAATAAAAGGTGAATGAGCATAAGAGGTTATAGAAGACTAGAAGTATGAATAAACCAAAAAGAATTCAACATACCAGGAGGTTTTGAGGTTTTATATCTCTGTGAGCAACGCCAGGGACAGTATGGATGTACGCTAATCCACGGAAAATCTGCAAAGTAGATCTGATTAAATTCATCAGAGTTTAAGATGAATTATAAAAAGTTAACGAAATATGGAAGAAAAGTTTGGCCCCCATGGGAGGATGCAAGAGAGCACGTTTGAGCATACAATGATACAAGTCAACATAACCGCTAGTATATAATTCCCCAAATTCCCACGTACGTTTTCAGTTACCACACACATAAGCAACAAACGTTACCCCCAATGATGACTTCTATCAGTGACGGATGGATCACATGTACGTAGCATTACCCCTCCAAATCTTTTCAATAATGAAAAAACATGGTTTCAAAGGAAAAGAAAATAAATCCTTCAAATTATATTTCTTGTTCGTCCTCTCAACCCCATATCCAAACAAAATGAAACAGTCCCCTCCCTCACCCTTCTCTCTCTTTCCCTTCATACCCTCCACACAAATAATTTGTATTAGCCTGGGCAGTGGACATGCACATATCCGATAGATATGTGCATTTGCATTCAAGAATCTTAGTGTCCCTGAGAAACCATGTGAACTATTCACTTACTGAGCTCCTCTTCAACATGAGCCCTTATCTAGCTACAAACTAGCCTTCACCAACTAATGCAAATTTGCAGCTTGCTGTAGAACTGCCACTAATACTAGATAGCATAATCAACAGCTATAGTAACAACAATCGCATTACCACAATCCCTCGAAGGCTGGTGCTCATGGTGGGTTAAGTGAGGGTCAAATGAATGCAACCTTACACCCCTGTTGAAATTAGAAACACACTCGGCTTCTGGATGACCCATACAAGAAACTGTTTCATGCGAGAAAGAGCAGTAGGCACCTGATATGTGTATAGTTTGACATATATAAGCGGCATCCTCTGGTTCATACTACTGTAGTGCTTGAGAACACGGTACAAAGATTCTGGCACATATTCCATAACCAAGTTGAGGAACAGCTCGTCCTTACTGGTTGTCGAAAAGAAACAATGCTTGAGTGAAACCACATTAGGGTGATCTAGTAATCGCATCAATTGAAGCTCACGATTCTTATAACGCCTATCTTGCAAGACTTTCTTAATTGCCATTGTCTCCCCAGTCTCCAAGCATTTTGCCTGCAGATTACGAATTAGCAACAACCAAAAATTGACAAACATTCCAGACAAAGTCAGAGTAGCAAACAAAACACCCTAATACCTGGAACACAATCCCAAATGATCCAGTACCAACAACGCGCTCTGCCATATAGCTTATAGTCTTCAAAACGCACACAACCGACGTGTCAATTTCAGTTTTCAATAAAGGCAGCATCTTAATTAGTCAAACCACAAAGTATATTTATACAGATTAATCTTACCCGTTTTGGTTCACCATTTTTGCCGCCAATAGTTGTCGATATGATGTGTCCCGTCACCTGATCATTTCCTTGTATTACCGCCGGAGTCATTTCCTTCAAAAGCAAAAGCAAATTCAGCTTATATGGTCATAACACATCACAAATGGCAGTAAATCACCCCTGCCAATAACATAACCGCAATCGAAAAACAAGAACCCCAGTTAACAAACTAAACAAACAGCCAGAAGGCAAAAATAGTTAAGACACTAATGTCGTTATCGATATTGCTTACAAGGAAGCATCAACATTTGAAAAAAAGTACTCTAACTTCAACTAAAAGTTCAGGATAACAACCAAGGAAGCAAACTACTAGTTACAGCACCAATTTAGATCCAGAAAAAAAGGAAAATTATCTGAAATTACCAAAACCCAGTCAATTAGAAGAGCAAAATCAACCAAAAGCCAAAAAAAATGAGAAATTAACATTCAAAAAAGGAGATCTAAAACACTCGTAACAAACAGTTGAAAAGTAACGAACATTACGAAACCCTGGAAAAGTAATTAATAACACTCAACAAGTACAAACTGCAGTAAATGAGCATAATTTACAAGCTAATACAGCAATTAACATCTAACCCAGAATCAAAATCGTCCTAGCGACTTCCTTAGTTAGTAAAGTCATGAGAAACGGTACTCATGACCTGGGTTCGAACCCGTTCCAGCATCAAAATCGTCCTTAAAAAACACATCTAACCCAGAATATAAACTGAGATCACTAAACTACCCACACAAAAAAAAACAGCATAAAAATGAAAATTAACAAATACCCATTAATCTAAACAACAAAAGTAAATCAGATCACAGAAAAATAAAATTAAAAAAAACTGGAAAATTGGAAAAATTATGAAAAAGTAAAGAAAAAAGACCTTATCTTCAGACATGGTGATGTTGGAAGGAGGGAGTTTGAGAGAAGAGGGATTATTAGCATTAATAAGGGGATTAAGGTGGTTGTTAACAACAGGATTAAGGGGAAGTAAAGGTGGATTATGTGTGTGATTATTGTGAGCCATGTGCTTTTCCAGCTGCTTGCTTTTTTATCTTTGTTGTTCTTTCTCTCTCTAATCACATTTTTTCTGTGTTATTGTTGCATTCTGCTGCTCAAGGAAACACTACACAGTTGTACTTGTGTACATACTGTAACTCTCTAATATACTCTTGAAAGTTTAGTACATTTGTGACTGTTAAGACTCAGTTAGAGTGTGTTTTGTTTGTGTTGTTTTGTGCGGATTTTACTACTCATAAATGTGGGAATTGCAGAATGTACTGTTGATTTGTTAGGCAATTAGACCAGTCAAAAAAGTTGGTTGGATATGGATAGGGTCGGGGCCAAGTTAGCGAGTTTGAACGTCTGATTAGATTAAGTTCGATTTTTTTATGTAAGGCAGAAAAAAAAGTGCTCGATAACTTGTGAGAGTTGAGTTATGTTATCGATTAGAGCTTTTAAAAGGGAATGTCCTAAAATTTAATGAGGTTCTAAATTCGATGCACATGATATTCATTAATCACCTTGTTATTTGGGTAGAATTCAAAAAAAATAAAAATTATTTGGTTAAAATTCAAAATTAGATGAGAGAGATATTGAAAGATTATCTACCAGGTATTTTTCTTTTAAGATCACAATTTCTTTAATGCTCCTATTATAATAAAGACACGATGTAAATGAAATTAAGGTAATACAAATGCGGAGTACTTTCTTTATCTTTGGCATTTAAGAATATTACCAGGGAAAAATAGAGTAAGACTGATCTTAGAGAGTAGAAACTGGAACCAAGAGCGAGTTAGATGTTGAAAAGAGTATCTCAATGACTTTACCATCACCGGAGAAATGAGCAACCCGTAGATCACCATCATGAACAATCCATGAACAAAATGAAATGATAAAGCCAAGTGTTTCATGCACGATTGAAAAAACGAATTTGCGAAAATATATTGCACCCTAATTATCACAATAAACAACAAGAGAACACGGTAAGGAGAGACCAAGTTTAGTGATACAAATAACTGACTTAACAAGCTGCATCGTAGCATCAGCTATATCCCGAAATTCAACTTCAGTGGAAGATCGAGCTAAGACTCCCTGTTTCATTGATGACCAGGAAATCTGTGCATGGCCAAGATACACAGTAAAGCGGACAGTGGAGACATAATGGTCCTTGTCTCTAGCTCACTCAACGTCACAAAAAATAGGTAAAGATAGAGGAGTGTTGCGATGTAGATGAAAATCAAGAGTAAGAGAACCCAATTAAATATCGTTGAAGGCGCTTTAAAGTATGTAGCTCAATGAGTATCATGTGGAGCTTGCATGAACTAGGCCAATTTGTTAACAACAAAGACTATGTCGATCGAGTCTTGTTAGGAGAGATATCAGAATCACGTACTAGATACGCTTTCCTCCAAGAAATAATCGACCCTGTTACATGTGGGTTACCCGATTCTTCTTGTAGGATAAGACTACAATGTTACATTCTTGATTCGGCACTAGCATTTATAGCAAAACTAATGGAGTATTGATTATTGAATTTATCTTATTAAAGGATAACGCGAAGAGATGAAAATCTGACTTTTATCTCTTATGAACATCAATTTTAATGAAGATATATATCATCTCATTTCTCATTGTATTTAGACAAGAAAAGTGACTTAACAATGTCAACCACCATCATGAAATGTCATAACAAGAAACCACGCGTAAGACGTCTCCAGCCGATGGACCGTCCACCTGCCACCCACTGTCGCCAAGAGCAATCATAAAACAAGACGTACTCTTGAACGAAAAGAATCACCAAGTAACAACCGATGTGCACAACAAAAGTTATTTCGTTCCATGGAATAAGAGTTGTACCCATCGAGAATTACTACTTAAACCTTTTTGGAAAAGCCGTAATTTTGTGATTTCACTCCTTGTAAATGTTTTGGTTGTTCTATTTTGAAAATTGACTTTGTCCTTGTAACTTTTGTGTTTCCACTTTCAAGTTTCGAGGATGAATTTTTTGAAGGTAGGATGATTGCAACATCCGTGATTTTATCTTTATGGGTAATTTATTAAAATCGCTAGTTTAATAATATTTTAATAATATTCACTTTTATTTTATTGAGTAAATTACTTTAAACCGCTAATTTAATTTTATTTGCCTTTTTTTTTTAGGAAAATGTAAGTACTTTTATTAATTTTCAATGAATACCCATCAATATAAACATACTAGGATATAAGTAGTCCTAACTAAACACCAATTTGCTCAATCCATCTCCTAACAAGTATGGACTTGTATTTGATATTACAACTAAGTATCCTTATCCTTACTTCATCTTTAATCATCTTACAAATAGTTTCATTAGGCATATGCAACACATTTTTTAGCCTATATACATTCCTACACCACCAAACATGATACATGATACTCGCCAAGGTAGTTGCAATAATAACCATCTTGACCATCAAATTAAAGAATGGTTCTTATATCGTAGCCACCAATATATAACATTCCTATCAGGTAAAGTAACCTGTAACCAGTTTGCCACCAACTGAAGAGACACTTCCTACTGAAAGGACATTGGAAGAACATCATATGATCCAGGTTCTCCTCATCAGTTGCACACATATAACAACATTTGACCTGTAGGCTAATTTTCATCTTCATAAGTCTATCTTGAGAAAGCAGCCTATTCTGAGCAATTAACCACAACAAGAAAGAGTGTTTTGGCAATATGAACTTATTTATAATCCAAAGATGTCATTGCACAACCTCTCCTTAATCAACCAGCCAATAGTAGCCCAACTTTTTGGTATACACCCCATCAGACTGTAAGTCTGTAACCAACCAGACTCATATATATGAGGTTTGAGTTGATTTTTAACCCAAAATATTTTCATCCATGCCCAACTGACACCATAACTAGGTTCATAGTCTCTCAAATCTCTATTCTTTATATATATTGCATGCACCCAACGAACCTCAATGATCAGCTTTATTCTCATTCCACCATATATACTAGGCAATGGATGCAACATTTCATTGCCTGTGGTTTTTCAGACCTAAACCACCTTTTTTTCTTAGGTTTGCACACGTTTGTCCAAACTAACAAAGCAAGTTTTTCACTCCCTTCATTACCATGCCAAAGAAAATGTCTACCCAAAGCTTCAATCTTATTCAACACAACTTTAGAGAGTATAAAAATTCTATCCCAATAATTGTGAAAGGTGTTTAAGATAGATTTTATCAAAACCAATCTCCCAACATAGGAGAGTTTTATTGCTCCAATCCCTTTAATCCTCTCCATACTTTGTCAATCAAGCACGAACAATCTAGAATAGAAAATCTCTTTGAAAAGAAATTGATCCCCAATTATTTAAAAGGAATGTTCCCCTTTTTAATTCCTGAAAGCTTCTAATAAGACGGGTTTAGTACGTTATAAAAGTGTCGATTGAAGTCTTCATTGCTAGAATAAGTTGGTTGTTAGAGGATTTAATTGTGTAAATCACATTTGATCTTACTAATTATATTTAGGAGTAATTAAGTGAAGTTAGGAAGTTATATAGAAATTAAATGATTTGGGCTAAGAAAGAATGAAGAAATAAGAAGTCCAATTTACATGTTGGAGTAGTAAAGGATGAAGAAATTGGATCGGCCAACATTTAGGCATAGATCGCATGGGTTTGTCAAGTAAAGGCCCAACATTCAA
>VHZZ01018908.1:12336-23625 GCA_009801015.1 Silene noctiflora | reverse complement strand
ACTCGAGTTTGCAATTATTGGGAAAACAAACTGAAGAATGAAGGTGGGCCTCTCATAAGATGGATCGTCCCATGGTGGCACCTTAAGGCATTGACGGGAGCATCTAGCCTTGACCCTACGCGATTGAGTCGCATTCTAGGCTTCGAGTTTATGGTCATTATCTTCTAGAAAGGCTGCTGAGACAAGTGGGCTTAAGACAGAGGATCCTTAAGTTGAATACCGTTCCACAGACAACATTGGCGCACACCACCAAATCATGTCGTGAGCGAGCACTTCGTTAGGCACAGAGGAACATGTGGTATATACCTACTCCTGTAGCATCACTATGGGTGTCTGATTCATACATGCAATGGACCAAAGCTAGCACTTCAGAGGAGAGGAAGAAGTTATGGAAGCATGAGCCTGTTGATTACAAAATCCAATAAGTAGCCAGAGAGAACCAAAAATACTTGACTGAGGAAGAGGAAGAAGCTGACTTCCAAGTCGTTATCCAAAGAAGAAACCGAAGAGGGCTCCTTTTGCTGAAAGAATGGTGGTGGATAGAAATGGAAATGCTAGACCATGAGAGAGACCTTTAGTAATTAGGTCTGAAATAGCGCAAGAGTGTCCACCTCTAGGCCGAGACAAGAAATATTATAAGAATGACAAAGGTAAGGGGAAGATGGATGAATAGCCTAAGTCTTTATAGTATTTGTAGTAGCATTTATTATTTGTTGTAATAAAGAAGCGATATTTTTAGAATCCTAGCTTAGCATTTTTAGTTTCAGCAATTACTTATTACTATTTGGCGTATTATCATTAATGAATAAATGATGTTACAAGTTTAAGAAAACTTTAAATCAACTATGTCCCTTTTACTTATTCTTTCGAATTTTAATTGCCAAAGCTCTCGTCCTTCTATTTGCATACTTTAAAAGAGGTATGTTTGGGTTGTGTCCTGTGAAGCATTGCCTACGTATTCGACGTATAATGATGAAATCAAACCCATAACGTAGTTGAAATATATATGCAAAAGAATAAGTGTTTGAGGCAAGAGCCTAATAAAATGAACATAGGGAATAAGCAAGGTGCTTTACTTACTCCTGAGATACAATTAAGTTNCAAAAGAATAAGTGTTTGAGGCAAGAGCCTAATAAAATGAACATAGGGAATAAGCAAGGTGCTTTACTTACTCCTGAGATACAATTAAGTTTAAAATTGACGATATTGAGGATGATAGGATATGCTTAAAATACAAGAGCAAGATAGCATGAAGAGGGACGATGACATGTGTCATGTAACGTGCCGGATGCGCGACACGTGGGTCACGCGTGGCGCGTTTGAACCTAATCTAAGGGTAATACTTCTTAAGTTGGTCTAGGTTAGTTGGGTTGGAGAATTCATTCCCATTCAGGTCTATGATTCTAACCGCACCACCCTATGATATGGTTTTTACTAGGTAAGGTCCTGCCCAGTTAGGTTTAAATTTCCCTCGTGGGTCTACTGGTAAAAGAGCTCGAACCGATTTAAGGACTAAGTCTCCTTCTTTGATGTGTCGAGGTTTGAATTTCTTGTTAAAATCTCTTCTGATTCGCGCTTGATAGGTTTGAACATTATGTAGGTCACGTTACCGTCTCTCATCCAAAAGAATGAGTTCTTCATAACGTTCTCTATTCCATTCAGCTTCTGGAATTTGACTTTCGAGTAAAATTCGTAAAGATGGGATCTCTAGCTGTATTAGTTGTACAACCTCCATGCTATATGTTAGGTAGAAAGGAGTAGCCCCAGTGGGCGTCCTGACTGAAGTGCGGTATCCTCACTAGGCGAAGGGTATTTTATTAGGCTAGTTTCTATAATTATCGATCATTTTCTTTAGGATTATGACGACATTCTTATTTGCTACCTCTACGGCTTCATTGGTTTAGGGTCGGTATGGCGAGAAATGATAATGTTGTATTTTGTACTTAGCGAGCACTTGTGCAACTTCAGCTTGGAAATGGGAACCGTTGTCACTGATGATTTCATATGGGCACTGCAACACCCGTAAAGTTTATAAATGGCTTTAAAAGTAATTTAATAATTTAATTAAGATTAATTAAGTTTAAATCGTAATTTTGGGTAAAATATATATTTAAGGATAATATTTATAAATATAAAATTATGGTCCGTCTTGAGTGTATAGTAGCCTTAAGACGTAATTTAAGCCCTTTCCGACTCAAGTTAATAAGTGGTTTTGGGCCTAGACTTGTTTAAGGACCCCTATTCTACCATTTCCCCACAAAACCCTCATACTACTTCATCTTCCTTATTCATTTTCTCAGCATACTTCCTCTCAACAAAACACCATTGTTGTTCCTTTTTCTCCTTAACACTAAAATCATCATAACTTCCTCATTTCTCAACCAATTCGAGTGTTTTTCGCGCCATTCTTCTCCTCTTTTCGTTATTCATCTAATTAAGTAAGAAAATCAACATTTTTCCCTCTCACTTTAAATTTTCAAAACCCTAAACCCCATATAAGGGTGAGTTCTTCATTTAATTCTTCTTATTTTGTGTTTAGGTGAGAACTTAAACAACCCGGAGGAGGATAGCTACGTGGTTGACGATTCCATTGAAGAATGAAGAGCTTATAAGGTAACGGTGATAGGTTACTTGACTATACACTTGAATTACATGGTTAATTGTGTTAAATTTGATGTTTACATGTTAAAGTTGATAAATTTCCATGCTTAGATATATTCCTTGTTTTATTTATGAATTAGTATGTGCATCTTATGTGAATGATAGACCATTAGTTGGTTTCATGCTTAGTTTAGTTAAATATATCATCTTTATCATGTTTGACATCTATTATATCAAATTTGATGAAATTGTGATGTATTGGTTATGGAATTTGAGTATATTGTATGTTGGAGTGCAAGATATGCTGTTTTTCCGTCTTATGCGTGTTTCCGTCTCATGAGCATGCTAGAATTTTAAGTTGAAAACATGTTATGTGGGTTTTGTGTTGAATTTCGTGTGCAGGTGTCCTCAGCCGGTGGACCGGCCGTCGGTGCCACTGACCGGCTGGAAACACTTGTAACTTAGTTGTCAAATTATTATGTTGGTGGTGTCCCAGCCGGTGGGCCGGCTGCCGGTCCACAGGCCGGCTGGGATGGTTCTGAAAGTTGGGTGTTAAATTGGTAATGTCAGGTATTCCCATTTCATTTTTGAGTTTTTACATATTGGTTGTTGTCCCAGCTGGTGGACCGCTGCCGGTGCCCTAGACCGGCTTGGAGGGTCTGTGGGTTAATTGTTAAAATTTGGTTGTGGTGTTGCCCCAGTCGGTGGACCGGCTGCCAGTGCTCTGGACCGGCTGCTGGTGCTCTGGACCGGCTGGGAACATTCTGATATGATTTGATAATTAGATTTTGAGATGAGGCTCTAGCCGATTGGTCGACAACCGGTCCCATGACCGGCTGGGAGCCCTCTGACTTCCTATTTCTTCTTTATTCATTAACATGTCTTATGTATAATGCAAGTATGATTTGTTTACGTTATAATCACATGAAATAGAGCATCATGATCATGTATGAGCTAAACTTGTTCCGTTTGTGTAATTATCATCATGTTGCGAGTTTGTACACTCTTTGATGCAAGTTCTCTCTTGAGTTGGTCATGCTGCTTTATTCTTGCACTTTATATCTTATGCCCCTCTTTGGTCGTTTGCCTAGAGTGGGTTTGCTCTTAGATGTCCGCCTCCTTATACCGTTAGTCTAATGTGGGGTACTCGGTTGCCGTTTGTATTTGAGTCTTGGATACGACCGTTTTCGTATGTCGTTCGGGGGACGTTATCCTTCGAGAGTCTGACCGGGTTTAGACTAGGACCGTTTGTCCTACTAAGTGGAGTTTATGTCTAGAGTTGTAAGGATATGCTTGTGTCTTGGATGTTTACACATGATAATGCTCATGGTTCCGTTCTCTAATCTTCCGGTTGTTTATTTGTTTGTTATGTCATCTTTCTTATCTCATTCCTTATTAATAGTTGTTCTTTCTTTTGTAATCTGAGTTGTTTATGCTATGATTAATACATTGCTTATTGAGTTGTTAATTATAATCATTTTGGTGTATTGTGGCTGGGAGAACCTTGAGTTACTCCCCACTGACTGTGGCGTTCATGTTTACATGAATGACATGTACAGGTTGGTGATCGATGGGGTGACACCGTGTGAGCTAGCGAGCACTGACCTTGGACTTTAGTTTTCATAGCTAGACTCACCTAACTTTTGCACTTTGTTATTCGTGGGATGTCTTTTCCCCAACATTGCACACTTTGGTTTGTATAACTTAAATTGTGCTTGCATTTGTTTTTTTATGTTTGTGGTACTTCACAGTTAAACTTTAAAAGTTTTCAAAAATCCGTATTTCCGCTGCACTTTTCTAGTTTTAACTTGTGTATTATCGCGGGGTGTCACAAGCACCCATATCGACAAATGATGTTAGCTTGTATGAACTTAGCCACTTGCTTGGATGTTAGATCAATATAGGAAGTCGCTTCTACCCACTTAGTGAAATAGTCTATTGCCACTAGAATGTAACAATGGCCTCCCATCCCGGCTGGAGTGATCTTCCCGATGATGTATATTCTCCAAGTGGAGAACGACCAGGGTGATGTCATTGTACATAACAAGGATGGTGGAACGTGTTGCACATTCGCAAAGATTTGACAACTGTGGCAATGTATGACATATTTGATGTAGTCTGATCCGATGGTCGTCCAATAGTATCTTAAACGCATGATTTTATTTTCCATCATTGGCCCACTCATGTGAGGACCACATTCTCCATCATGGACTTCCTCCATTACCTTCTTTGCTTTCGAACGATTGAGGCAAAATAAGATAACACCTTGTGGCATTCTTTTATATAATTCTCCTTGATTCAAGACGTATTGGGAGGCTAGTAACCTTATAGTTCGTCGTCCCCTCTTGTCCATGTTCTGTGGACATTAACTATTGAGTTTATAATTTAGGATGGCTTGGTACCAAGGCTCTTCTTGATCTTCTTCCTCGTCATTTAGGAGGTGTATATAGGCTGGTTTGGATCGCCTTTCGATGCATAACGACATATCCACCATATGGCCAGGCATATTAATGAGGGATGCAAGTTTCGCAAGAGCGCCTACAAAATGGTTTTCTTCCCTTGGCAAGTGTAAGTAAGTGATTTGATCAAATAATTGAGCCACCTCATCTACCCTTGATTGATATGGGATGAGATTTTTGCTCCGTATTTTCCATGATCCAGTGATCTGATTGATGATGAGGGATGAGCCTCCATAGATTCGAAGTCTTTTAATGCCAAGGTTGACCGCTGCTTGTAAACCTATGAGGTAGGTCTCATATTCTTCCGCATTATTAGTGACCTCAAAGTCGAGTTTGACTGAAATTGGTGTGTGCTCACCTTCAGGATAAATGAGCAACACTCTTATCCCGTACCCTCTTAAATTGGAAGCTCAATCAAAGTAGAGATCCCATGATTCTGTATTGGTATGCAAGATGTTTTCGTCCGGGAATGACCATGTGTATATCATTTGCGTATCATGTATGGGGTTATCTGCGAAAAATTTGGCCATTGCTCGTCCTTTAATTACCTTTAAAGGCACATATTTGAGGTCAAAATCAGAAAGCATTAGAGTCCACCTTACTAGTCGACCATTAAGATCTGGCTTATCAAAAATGTATTTTTTGGGATCCCTTTTCGAGTGGACCTTGACCGAATATCCGAGCATGTAATGTCGCAACTTCTTTGTGGCCCACACAAGAGCGAGACAAGTTTTCTCAAGAGGTGTGTACTTCATCTCATATCACAAGAACTTCTTGCTGAGGTAGTAGATGGCTCGTTCCTCTTTCACACCGTTTAAGCGAGCATGACTCCTATGGCTGTCTTTGTGACTGTTAGGTATAGGGATAAAGGCCGGCCTTTCTGTGGCGGCATGAGCACAAGTGGTTTAGCCAAAATCTCCTTGATTCTTTCGAATGTCTTTTGATAATCATCATCCCACATGGTGTGGTTTGTCGTTTTGAGTTTCTTGAATATTGGCTCACAAATCATGGTGAGTTTGGAGATGAAATGGCTTTTGTATTGCACATTGCCTGGAAAACCTCGAATTTCTTTCTCTCTATGCGGTCGCGGCATCTCGATTAGAGTCTTGATCTTGGATGGATCAATCTCTATCCCTCGTTGACTTACGACGTGACCTAGCGACTTCCCAGATGTTACCCCGAATGCGCACTTCTGAGGATTGAGTCTCATATTGTACTTGCGAAGCCTAAGGAAGAACTTTCGCAGGTTGGCAATGTGACAATGTATGTCTTTGGATTTAACGATCATATCATCAACATACACCTCTACTTCTTTGTGCATCATGTCGTGTAGCAAGGTAGTGGTTGTGCGGTTATACGTTGCACCAGCGTTGATTAATCCGAAAGGCATGACGGTGTATCAATATGTTCCCCATTCAGTGACAAATACGGTTTTATGTATGTCTTCTTCAGCCATTTTGATCTGATTGTGGCCGGCGTATTCATTCATGAAGGACAGAAATGCCTGGTCAGCTATATTGTTTACCAATATGTCGATGTGTGGTAATAGAAGGTCGTCCTTTGGACTAGCCTTGTTCAGATCCCTGAAATCAACGCAAACCCGGATTCGCCCATCCTTTTTGGGTACAGGGACAATGTTGTCTACCCAGTCAGAATACTCGGAAACTTTGATAAACCCGGTTTTGAATTGTTTGTCTACCTCTTCCTTGATCTTAAGACCCCATTCTGTCCTCATTCTGCGAAGCTTTTACTTAACCGGTTTGAATCTAGGCTCAATTGGGATACGGTGTTTGCAAGACTGCAATATCCCTGTCTATCCATAGCATGTCTTTGTAGGACCAAGCGAAGACGTCTTTGAACTTGTGTAGAAGGTCGATGAAGAGAGCCCTTTCAGTTGTGTCTAGGGTGGTCCCTATCTTAAGTTCTTTAGGTTCTAGGTCTGTTCCGACGTCTATTGGTTCGGTGTTTTCTATAACCGGTGCCCCCTGTCCCTCATCCAATATTTCTTTTATCATATAGGGTGGCAAGTCAAGTGAGTCTGGGTCAAAATCATCCTCAGTATCATCACAAACAGAATTGCAATCATAAAACAAGGAGTAAGCAGAATCTGATTTATTCATATTAAAATTTGAAAATAGCTGAAACAAAGAAGCCAACTGATCATTGGTCAGTGGCAAGGAGGAACAGTTGCTGGGATAGGCCTAAGGCTACTATTACTCGACGGTAAACTAGGAGAAATAAAGGGAGTGGGGTTGATAACAGGAGGAGACTCTTTGACGACTTCTCTAGACTTGGTCTTAGATTCTAGTTCCGACTCTGACTCAGACTCAGACTCGAACTCATCGTCTTCTAGTTCTTCTTAAAACATCTCTTCTTCGCCTACAGTGAGCTTGAAGCGCATGCCTTTATTATTTGTCCACTTGATCGACTTTTTCCACCCTGTTTGCCTTTTTGTTGGATCTGCATATGTGATTGGAGCTGTGGGGTCAAAATGGCCATCCCGTAGTATCATGATAATAATCTCGTCCTGGGCTGCCCTTATAAATCGATCTTCCCCAAATGGAAGATTGATAGCTTGATTTTCGAAACAAAGAAGCTTTAACGGTAGGAATCGTTTCTTAGGGAATAAAGTAACAGTCGTGGAACACTTCTATCCCAGCTAGCTTGTTGCCTTCATGTATCCATGGTTCGGGAAAGTCATGAAAACATTCATGTTCTCCCTCTCTAACGAAATACCCATTTAGCGTAAGGTGATACGGTCGCAATTGGACACCCTTATGCTTCCGAGCGTTAAGTTGAGCAAGCATTTTGAAAGATTCCTCCACAGTTGGTTTATACCCTAGCCCTAAAGGTATTCTTTGAGAGTTGTTTTCCTTAAAAGGCGCAAAATTATTCTTTCTGATGGGGTTCAAAGGCATCCCTGGGAAATATCCCTGAGATTTGAGGATGTGGTTGACCACTAGATTAGAGTGAGGATTGAAATATAATAGAGCGAGCTAGCTCTCTATGAGATTGAAAACTTGAAATCCTCCCAACTCATATAGTGGGTCAGAGATGACTTGGTTACTGGATACCTTTTCGATGATTGCCTTGATTGGAGACGAAGCGATTGTCACCACTTGACCATCTAAATGAATCTTAATTTTCTGGTGAATGGTGGATGTCACAGCTTTGCTAGCAAGGATCCAAGGCCTCCCTAGTAGTATATTGAATGATGCCTCGATGTCTACTATTTGGAAATTGACCTTTCTTTCGATTGGCCCAATAGTTATGGTAAGATCAATGAGGCCCACTACTTTACGACGTGTCCTGTCGTATGCCCGAACACCTTGATTAGTTGGGATCCAATTTGATTCTTTCATGCCCGGTTTATGTGAGGTTTTGAGTGGTATGACATTAACTGCTGAACCGTCATCTACCAATGTCATAGGTACATTATTTTTGAGGTACGTGATGGTGATATATAGGGCTAGGTTGTGATTAACACCAAAGGGAGGTAGGTCTTCGTCTGAGAAAGTAACTGGGTTACTTAACTTGATTGAGTCCTGGAGGACTAGATTGACCACATCGTCTGGGGTAGAATCAGATGGTATATTTAATTTAGCCAAAGCTTGTAACAAAGCTTGACGATGTGGGAATGAGCTTGATATTAGTTGCCATACTGAAATATCAGCCTTGGTTCTTTATAACTACTTCATTAATGAATTAGTAGCCAAAGTCTCATCCGCATCCCCTTGAGTGGGATTAACTGTAAGAACAGGGTTACTTGTTTGTCCTGGAGCGATGTTTTGATATAGGTGACCTGATCGAGTGATATGATCGACGTCAAGGTCCACGGCTTTAACTAGAGGATGTTATGTGAAATAGACATCTTCATCATCATCTGCCCATATGCCATTGATGGTGTTGAGCTTTTCTAGCTGTATGATTTCATTTTATAACTCAATGATTTGTTGAACTAATCCGTCTACTACTGCGATAACCTCTGGCATTGTGGAATCCTCGGAGAGGGTAGTAACCAGTTGCGTGGCCTTTTCTCTATGAGATGTGATATAGGACCCCTTGAGCTTGGAAACTATGTCTTCCAAGTCAATAACCTGTACTCACGCTTCTTGCCTATGTTATAAAGTCAGAGATGGTAGGTGTGATGATAAAATACAGTTCTTCATCTATTGCGATGATTTCATCTTCGACTAAGGAGATGGGATGTGGGCAATCTAAGGTGGATTCCTCATCTTAAATTACTAAAATTCCAAGAGGATTTTGAGTATTGTTGGGCTTGCTTGCTGGAGGGATGGGCAATCGACCATCTTCAATCTTGTCTTGGATAACATGTTTTAGTCTAAAGCAAGCTTCTGTATAATGTCCCTTACCCTTGTGGTATTCACAATAGGCATTGTTGTCCCAAAATTTTGACTTCATCTCTGGGTCAGATGTAGGTCCAATGGATTGTAACTTGTCTTGCTTGATAAGTCTTTTAAGCACATTAGAGTAAGTGTCCCCAATATAAGTGAACTTTCCAGGTGGGTTAGTCCTATTGGAAGGTTCCACGAGGTTTACCTCATCACTCTTGTTGTTGGAACCGTAAGAACGATTTCCAGTTGATGTTGAGCCTTGATATCCGCGTCCTATAGTTTTGGACAAGAGTCCTTTGCGAATATCATCTTCGATTCTCATACCTAAAACAGTTAAGTCTTTGAAGGACWTGATATTCTGGTACCTTAGGTGGTTTGCATAGATGAGTTTCAGATTATCGACGAACTTTTCCACATGAGTAGCTTCATCTGGGCGTTCAACAAGTTGCATGCTAGTTTTTCTCCACCTACTTAGGAAGTCGGTGAAACCTTCTTTTTCATTTTGAGTTAACACTTCTAGAGTGCGCATATCAACTTGGATTTCAGCATTATCCGCATATTGCTTGTTGAACTCAATTGCAACATCATCCCAAGTTGCGATTTTCTTAGGATCTAAAGAATAGAACCATTTCTTAGGGATAGTATCAAGAGATGAAGGAAATATCCTTAATTAGAAACATTTCATGTTTGATGCCCTTGATGGACATATAGCCTTTGAAGGCTCGAATGTGATTTAGAGGATTTTTATGTCCTTTGAACCTTGGAATGTCAGTCGTGCTGAAGTTAGTAGGCAATTAGGTGCTCACTGCCTCATATGTTTGACTGTTTTCCCTATAGATATCATCCTCCCTTGAGGTACATAATTTGTTCTTCCAGATAGCGAAGACGTTTTTCTGCTTCAGTAGATACAAGAGTATCATTTTTGGGAGTATTCTTTGGCTCAGGTGTTTCCTTAGGCATCTCCTGAGGTGTAGGTCCTTCTACAGAAGGAAGTCAGGCTTCTACTATGACAATACAGTTTTCGATGTTTTCTACCCGAGCATAAGCAACATCCTGGCTTGCTAGGAGTCGAAGAAGGGCGGCCAAGATTTCGTTCACACCGGGATCGGGATTTTGTTGACCATTGACACTTCTGCGATCTTCACCGTCTCTAGACATCTTGAACTGAGATAGAAATCGACGGCGAATCAAGCTCTGACCAAAACACACTTACCCCAGACTTTTAAAGAAAGACTGCCACGTGTCGTATAAGTGATGGTTTTTTTTAAGACTTTGAAAGGTGGTGCCTATTGACCATTGTTTGTGATTATAGGTGTGCTAACACGATTTATACATGGAGACTCAAAAGGAAAGGACTCGACTCGACTCAGTACAGTATTTAAGTAATTGAAAAGATTTACATTTTAAAGATTTTTACAAGACTTCCGAAAATTTCGTCATGGTTTTGTTTATAAAAAGGTGATAACACACAAGACATAAACATATATAAAGACATTATAACGGTATGCTGAGTGCTTTTAAGATGGTTTTGGTTTGTAAGGGTGGGTTGCCATACCAAGCCATCAAACCCTGGTCTGTGGAGAGGTCCACGCCAAACATGAATAAGGCCGGTTCCTAGTTCCATTTGCTCAAGTAGTGAAAGCTCTTGATACAAACATGAGTAAGCATAGTGGTGTGGTTGAAGTCAATCGCTATCCATATACTAGGGACAAATAATAGTTTGTACCATCGAGATGGGATGATTGGTCGAATTGGCTGGGTTAAGAGGCTAGGAAAGCTAACTGAAACGACCTAAGAAGGTCGAGTAATGAAAACGAACAACTGTCTTATACAAACTATCCCTAACCTTGTTCAAGTTTCACCCTGGGTAACAC
>VHZZ01018893.1:11517-22432 GCA_009801015.1 Silene noctiflora | reverse complement strand
AGTTTAATGAGTTGTAACGTTTCTTTTGTTTATTTTGGAATCACTTGTRAATTACTTTAAAATGTTCTATCATCGACTTTTGATTATTACTTGCCTCGAGAAACCGAGATGGTAACGCCCTTATCTATTGGGGAAGGTCTTGTTWAGGCTCCTTGGTAGATGGGGGTGTTACAGAATGTACTACTCATATCAACAAATTGCACTTTCTTTTCTGGTCATCCATTCAAAAGAACTCCAAAGTTAAGCGTGCTTGACTGGGAGTAGTCTTAGGATGGATGACCTCCTAGGAAGGTTACCAGGATGCGCATTGAGGACAAAATGCGCTGGAAAGGACCCGTGTTGATTTGTGGGCAATGTATACAGCCTAGAAAGCTATCATGGGCCGGGGTGTTACAAGTGGTATCAGAGCAACCCTGCGACCGTGTGGTGATGGGAGACAGTTGTTATACGCTCCATTGTGATCACCCACCTAGCGGGGGAGGATTCTGGAGTAGCGGTTATGCTCCCAGACGCAACGAGGACGTTGCGTTCTTCAAGTGGGGGGTGATGGTAACACCCCACGTAATTGAAGAGGTCTAGTGATAAGCTTAAGTGACTGGTGTTTAAAGGGATTGAAAGTACTACTCATATCAACAAAGTGCACTTTCTTTTCTGGTCATCCATGCAGAAGAACTCCAAAGTTAAGCGCGCTTGACCGGGAGTAGTCATAGGATGGGTGACCTCCTGGGAAGGTTCCCGGGATGCGCATGAGTGAGGAGAAAATGCGCTAGAAAGGACCCGTGTTGATCTGTGGGCAATGTACACAGCTTAGAGAGCTATCATGAGTAACCACTCCCGACCCAAGGTATATATATATATATATATATATATATATATATATATATATATATATATATATATATATATATATATATATCAAAATAAAGTTTCATTTAAAGGTGGAAAAATGAGGGGTAAATTGGAAGCTTTGATTAAGGCCAGATGAAATGATTGAGTAGTGGGTGAGTGACTGAATGGATGCAAAGTTGTACTCCCTCCATCCCGGTCATTTGTTGTCCTTTGGTTTTGGCACAAAGACCAAGGAAAGAGGAGGGAGTCAATTAGGAGATGACAAATAGACTAAATTGAATGTGAAAGACCAAATTACTCATCAAATGCAATCCTAAAATAGAAAAGACAACAATTCACCGAGACATCCAAAAATGGAAAAGGACAACAAATGACCGGACGGAAGGAGTAAATAGGTAGTGGGTGTAAGGGTAATTTAGTCATTTTTCAGGCCAAATAAGGTATGTTACCATTGGTGTGGATCGTCCGTTTTAGGTAACTGTTAATCTGTTGCCATTGGTATGGATCGAAGGGAGTAGTTAAATTTGCAAAATTGTATTTCTTAATCAAAATAGTAGTAACTAAAGTGCTTAAATATTAACTCGAAAGCAAACTGGCTTAAAATGACTCATACCCAAAAATGACCTGAACCGAAATGACCCAATAACAGGTCACCCGAAAGTGACCTGGCCCGGCCCAAAAATGTGTGCCAGACCCGAAATGTCCGGTCCCAAACTGACCCGACCCGTACTCAACCCGTTTTGCCAGATCTACTTGGGATAAAAGTGTTGTTTATAAACCGACAAATAACACATAGAAATCGGAAAAATACGAGATAACTAGTAGAAAACCCAATAAAATAAAAAAATCTTGTGAAATGTGAATGGAGCGGTAGGTTTTTATGTTGTTTTAAAGATTTACCCTTAGAAATAGTGCGCCTCCAATGTCATTCGCTTACAAATTCTGTCCATATTTCAAGGTTGAATTCACACGGCCTACTTCCATCCAGGATCCCGAGAGGCGAGAGCTTGTATTTTAATCTGCTTACTAAACTTTAAGAGCAATAATTTCAAGGTAAATAAATTCCTTTATCATTGTTTTGTTGGTTTTCGGCTGTTACAATGTTAATCTTCATGCTTAAGGCTTCGTCGTTTCCCCATTTCTTGTTGTCCAAATTGATGATCTCCTTTGGCCTTCCAAGTCTTCCTTACTGAAAATGTATGTATTGTTAAGTTTGCAATGTAAGACTTAAACGCAATTTTATGGTTTGAGAGTGATAGAGGCAATTGTCCGGGGCGGCATGCAGGCCGTGGATTGTGGACTTGTGGTTTCTCTTACGCAGTTGGTATCTCTAACAGTTGTATTCCGTAACTTATAAGTCGGTCTCATGTCAATATTAACTTTAAATCAACCCTTTGAAGCGAGAAATTGCATCTATTTTGGTTGCATTAGAAACTTTTCTTAAAGTCATAAACATTCATTTCCGTACGAGCGATTAAGAGGGTAGAGAAGATTATATAAAAACTTAACTCAGTGGTGAGTGGTGTGTGCTCACTTGTCAACTTTGGGGGTTAGGTAGTTACTAGTAAGTCTCATGTTAGATCGTCTCTTAAAAGTTCTCGTTTGGAGCCCTGGCCTTCATGGCAAGCCGACAGCGGCTTTCAGGTCTTCAGGCTTTGATGCTGCTAGGCTTTCTGCTTGAAGTAAGTTCTGCATTTGATCCCAAAACAAGCTTCCCATGAACCCGTATAGTAGAACTCGTGCTTGATTGTGTTTTCTTCTCCTCAGATGGAGTGCAAGTTGAAGTAAATGGATAGTTTTAAGGTCCATTCGTGGGCTGGTCATATTCTGCCCCGTTTTACCTTCGCTGCTAAACCCTTGTGTTCTAGAGTCATTCACAGGCGCCGCTTCTGTCTGGGACTACAGCTTTGTCAAAGCTCAAAGCTTTGTGAAATTCGAAAAAACGCTGACGTGGACCCATTGTATGTAATTAGTTTGAAACGAACCCCATTTCTTTTAAAAGTTCCGTAAATAATGCTAGAACGGAGAAAAATTTTTATGAGATGTCCCATCTTTACATAAGAGAAGACCAACCATTAATCTATGAATATCACCAAACTTTCCCCTAACCCACTAACACAAAATAATGTGAAATGGTTAATTAAAACTCTATAATTAGGACATCATGTTTCAATAGAAGTAATTACCAATTCTTGTAAACAATAGTGAAATTCAATGCATTCCTGTTTTTGGTTCTCAACCAAAATTTTGTCATAAAGAAATTTATACTTCAAATCCATTCTACATACGGAGTACTTACTATCTAACTCAGTCTAGACCCTTTCTTTGCATGTTTTGAAACATGGTAGATTATATTCTTTGCAATTTATTATACGCGTTAAAGTATTCTTTGACGTAGGATAAATTTTACAAAAATTGGTCAAGTTCTAAGATGTATTTCTGCAAGTTTGCGTAAATTGTATATAATAGTTATACAATGATTTTGTGAGATTTTTGTTGAAATGAAGTTGAATTTTAGTTAAAGTTAAAAGTTAAGTTAAATCTTGAGAGTGATATGATTATGAGACCGTTTCTTATGAAACTTTGTGTTGAGAAAAGGAATCAACGGAATGTTAGTACTAAAACTTTTGAAAGTAGGGTGGTATTTAACCAATCATTTTGATGGCTAATACCTTACTACTACATAGTACTCTAAGGATCTGAAATCGTTGAGCTAAGTAGTCTCATCATCAAAATACGACTTGGATAACAAACCCTTTTAGCTGAGAGCCTGAGACTAGGTTTATATATTGATGTTTGGTATAGATGATCATTACACAACTGTTAGGGCCAAAAGGCTGATATATCAAGCTTGTTCGCAAACATGAGATGTTGTTCAGAGTTATAAACGAGCAGAAGGAGGTCATGCTCAAGCTTGAGTTTCGTGTCAGTTGTTGATCTCATGAACATGCTCTAACCAAATCTGTTCCTATTCCCCTCACTCTATTGCTCTTGTTGTATTCAATTGCTCTAATTTGCGAGGAACTTGTAACCAGTAAGACTCTGCACTTTGTTTGTCCATGGAGCATTGTCAAATTCACTCTCCAGTCTAAAAGGTGATTGTAAAGTGTGAAATCACTTCCCTTTCAATATCCATGTTGAGCAGAATGACTGTCCATGTGGAGCACGATTATGTCGGCTAATACAGTAATACTGAATATCAAATTGGAAAGTGATTTTGCTACACTTATTCCCTGTTGCTTCTCTCTTCATAAATTGAGGGAGGTATTTTATATCAAGATCTATGTCCTTTTACCTATCGTCAAACAAATAATGTTATTGTCTGTTGTCATTGACAGAAACCATATCTAACAGCTATGGGAGAGCAGGAGATCAAATTGACTTTGAAGCTTCTGGTAGACAAAAATGCTAAAAAGGTTATGTTTGCCGAAGCTGGTAAGGACTTTGTGGATTTCCTATTTCACATAATGTCCTTGCCAGTTGGTACTATTGTGAAACTCATTGGACTTAAAGGCATGGTAGGAAGTCTTAGTGATCTCTACAAAAGCATTGAATCTCTGAATAACCAATATATGGAGGAAAACATAGAAAAAGACTATGTGCTTAACCCTGAATTTAATGTTCCTGTTCCTTTGTTGCTGCTAAATGAAGCCGCAAAATCCTCAGCTGTACCTCCATTGTATAGATGTGCGTCAGAGTCTCATGGTCACACTGTAACTAATGACCCAAATCAAACTTGCCGTCATTGTGGTGCAAAAATGACCAAAACTGTGACCTATAAAAGTACTGTAAATGAAGAACCACGCAGCGCAGCTAAGGGATATGTGAAGGGGATCATGACTTATATGGTGATGGATAATTTGGAGGTTAGACCATTGTCTACTATTTCTGCTATCACTCTGCTCAACAAGTCCCTTGTCAAGGATCTTGGTTCCTTGCTGGAGAAAGAGGTCCAGGTTGGTCTCAATGAGGTAATGCATCTTACATTCTCGCCTAACATGATGTTCTTTGCAGTTGGTGATGTATTGTGAGAAATAACGTTGAATTACATATTTCTGGCACTCTGGCAGTGATGATTGTGTTATGTATTTACAGGGAGTAGCTATTTTGAAGGCATCCTTGGAGACAAAGGCTGTGTTGAGTACTGTCTTTCTTGGTGAGGCAATCTAGTGTCTTCATTGTAGGACTGGATATCGGCTAATGGGTATTGGGTACAGAGCTAGGTTGACTTATGGGTATGATTATGCAGGCTGTATTTGCATTTTGGCTCTTGCCATGTAATAAATAACCTTTATAGACCGTTTTCAATTTCTTTTAGTTTTTTAGTGCTGCAGTCCAAACTCTAGCTTCATTGTCGTCCTGTGGTAAGTGTGAATGATGTTTGTTTAGTACTACGTACATTGGTTTGCCTCATTTGCTTTGTTGCTACCATTAGTAATCTGTTTGAAGAGATCGATTCTATGACATTTATTTTGTTCGTCACTTGGAGATGGTTGCTCTTAGGCTTATGAACTGCACATGCACGTTCCTTCACATTTGCAATCTTGAGCACAAGAAGATAGGAATTAGCTTATATCTGACTATCTGAGTTATGCTGCCTAGAAATGTTGGTGAGTTCAGATAGCTACATTTCATCAGTCAAATACAAGAGTAATACAGTAGCGAAGTCTTAAAGAGAAGTGAAGTTAAAGTGTGTTATATTTTACCATGCATATATTCTATTGTCATTTCCAGTAGGAAATTTATGAAGCTTGCTGTTTCCAAAACCAGTCTGCGATTGAGCATCAACTTCCTGAAAAGTTAATCCTTACGTTTTGGGCTAAAAATGAAGTATCCAAGTTTTATACCAACAAGGGTACATACTCGAGTGTCCCGCGTATTTTAATTTTTAAAGTCCTTAAAAATAAGGCATACTACAGGTAATTAGGTAGTAGGCGTGCAACTCTTGTTGATTCCCAATGGAGTAGAGGCATGCAACTAAGCACCAATAATATGAATGTTTAGGAGATTTAGCTCTGCATCTTCTCATTAATGAAGGATGTTGGGAACTAAAGCCACCTTTAGCCTTCCCAATGAACAATTATGGTCAGAAAACAATAAATCTACTTCTCAATACTTATATAATATATATGTGAACAATTCGGTTCTTGAATTGCATCTTATACTCTAGAATAAATAAACAATGAGTGTGCAAGGGACGAAAGTAAACGAAGTGAAGTCGAGTGTGCAAGGGACGAAAGTAAACGAAGTGAAGTCGAGTCTGAAGTTAATGGTCGATTCAAAGGCCAAAAAGGTGATTTTTGCAGAAGCAGAAAAGGATTTCGTTGATTTTCTCTTCCACATTCTGTCTTTGCCACTTGCAACTGTCGTTAATCTACTGAACAATGAAGAAATGACAGGAAGTCTACCGGCTCTCTACAAGAGTGTTGAATCCTTAAAGACGGACTGCTTTGCTCGGGATGTGAACAAAGATACAGTTTTACTGCCAAAACTTCCTACAACTGTTCCACTATTGTCATATCATTACACCCCGGCCACCTTACTGCTTTTCAAGTGTCCAGATCATAACTATGTAAGTGGTCGCAGAGGTACAACTTGTTCTTACTGTTACAGAAAAATGTCTGAGATGAAGTTCAACTTTGATGATCGAACTTTAAGCAATGAACTACCACGATTCGTCAAGGAGGCAGTAGTTTATATGGTGATGGATAATTTGGAGGTTAAGCCTATGTCCATGACACTCATCAAGTCCCTTGTCAGTGATTTTGATCATTTAGTCGAGAAAGAGGTTCAATTCGGCCTGAAAGAGGTACGTCGTCCCATAAACCCAGTCTTTTTTTTATTTGAGGTGGAAACAAGTTGAGTAGGTATAATTTTGCGCCTGAGTTGGTTGTGTTATGACGGTAATGCAGGGATTGACATTGTTGAAAGCTTCTCTGGAGACAAATGACGTGCTGACAACTGTTTTCCTTGGAAGCAAAAGAAAAACCCGCGCCAGGGGTTAGTCTAGCTGATTTAGAAGTCATCTTGAAGTGTTTCGAATGATGGTATAATCTTCTGAGTAAGGTTTTGTAACGGTCGTTTGTTTTGATGAACAAGATTAAAAGTGGCATTAATCCGGCTTTTGTAATCAACTTTAGTTCAACAAATTCTTGTTCAATTCATCAGTTTGATTTCAGGTTCACGTGATCTCAATATTGGACTAGTTTCAATCGAGTATTTGGTTCCGACGTGACAAGAAACTTGTGAACTCAAGTCTACCAATGTAGCTAATATACGGATTCTAGTAATCATGAACCAATAGTAGTGATCACCTTCTACGTTATCAATGGTAGATCAACTAATAATCCCTATCAATAACATCATACTTTATCAGTCTATCTTCATTCATTGCCTTGCTATGGTATCAAACTCACTTTCTCCAGAAGAAATAATTGAATGAAAATATCAATCTCAGCTTGAAGCCACTGGTAGTCACAGAAGCAAGGGAACTGAAACTATCGGACAAAAAACCAACCATGATTATATCGTATTAAGTTATTAACTGCGTTGCACTTAGTTTATATGAAAATTATTAAATGAGTCGGTCTAACAAAATTTTATCGTGAAACTGATCCGCATTTTATTTTTTTGCATGAGTCAATTTAATGAATGAATGAACATGTAACACAATTCACACCTGTATACCGCTGTTTTCCGTATAGTTTGAATGCTACAAGATTATTGCTCACTTTTTATTTTCATTTTTTCCGAGTAGTCATGTAAAATTGTCAACAACCATTATTCCTTGCGGTACGGTTTGGACTGCTAGAGTTTCAATTCCTTCTATTTTCCATAAGTCGCCTTGTTTGAATAAAAACAATTGAGATTATCCTAGAAACGATGCAGTTTCAAATTAATGACAGGCATAACAACCCCAACAGCCACAGATTTTTTTGGTTAATTAGCGTTAATTAGCAAATTAATTAGGTAATTAGCGCTCAGAGCATCTTCAATAGTTACCCAAAAGGACTTGCTTGCAAATAAAAAAGATTTCAAGCTACTAGCTTAACCATTGGAGCACTCCATATGGACTTGCTTAAATTGAGCTAGTAGCTCAAATGGTCCTACAAAAAAAAAAAAACTACCAATTAAAATGACACACGGAATAAAATAGAATTGCATTTTTAAGGAATGTTGTTGTGCATTTAATGAGGGTAGTTGACATATGGGTCCATCTAAGCCACAACACTCCTAGCTTACCATTGTAGAAGTTTCTAGCTTAAAAATGTTGTAGCTTAAAAATCATATGTGGCAATGGTAAGCTAGTAGSAAGTAGCTTACTATTGGAGATGCTCTCATTTGAAACTATTTTGGTTTATAGTGTCCACGTCATCACTTTATTTTTTTTTCCAGACTTTCTACAAAGCCGCTAATATTCTTCGCGGCTTCACCTAAATTCCAGCAAAATTTCACTCAACCCATATCCAGTAGCTACTGGAGTCAAAAAAAAAAAATGGAAAACAAGGCAAAGTCGCTGAAAACCTTACCGACTTTGTCAAGTTTTCTTAAAAAAAGAGAAACCCATATCCAGTAGCTACTGGAGTCCAAAAACATGGAAATCAAGGCAAAGTCGCTGATAATCTTAGCGGCTTTGTCAAGTTTTCTTAAAAAAAAAAAAAAAAAAACCTCATAAGCCGCTGTAGTCATTAGCGTCTTTACTTGAATTTCAGTAATTTTTTACTTTCCACAATCCAGTAGCTACTGGAGTCAAAAAATATGGAAAAACAAGGCAAAGTCGCTTATAATCTTAGTGGCTTTGTCAATTTTTTCACTAAAAATAAAACTAAACCTTATAAGCCGCTGAGAATGTTAGCGTTTTATGCTATTTACTTGAAAAAAAAAGCTGGAAACACAAATAACCCCAAATTAAATCCCATAAACACAAATTACAAACACAAGCTGCTCAACCCTTCACCATGACATACACAATGCCCAAACATACACTCCAAACACGGCTTTGAAATTCGGAAATGCAATTCATGTCATTGTAAAAACATCCATTGAAATGGTTTTTTTACTCGCTCTCAAATACCAACTACAAGCTAAGGGTTGTCTATTACATTTATAAGTCACGATGTGAGATCTTGATTCGGTAATTTTATAAACTTGGTTTCTAAGGCCGTTGTAGGATGTGACAACTTGTCGCAAAATCTCTTTGCTTGCAAATTCTTGCCCAACAATAAATTCCTCACCATTCTTAAATGAAGCTACACTTGATTTATACCAACTATTTTCATAATCAACATCTAAAGCATGAACCTTGATGAATTGGGTGTTAGATTGTTAGTACATGTTTGAGAAACAAGGTCTATCATAGCATCCTCATCATCACCCAACAACAACATTGTATCCTCCTCTTCAATCCCATTTTCAATCTCATCTCCTAAAATATTAGCATCTATGAGCGCTTCGTCAACATGATTAGTTGACAAAGACACATGCCAATTAGGTTCCTCAACTTGACTAAGCATATTTGTGAATGACAAATTAAAGGGTTGTAGAGTTGTTTGAGTAATTTCAAGATCTTGTTCAAGAGGCATCAACTCGAAAAAAAAATCCATCGATGCGACTTTTGATTGACACACAATTGCCCACAAAGCTTTCAAACTACGATCATTACTCAAGGATACAACTTTGTAACCTCTTACACTWGGGAATTTCATTTTGATATTAAGCTCAAAYTTTGTTTTATCTACCTCTAAAGACTCATATATTTCACTCTTGAGCTCATTAAAACTAATATTACTATTAACAAGAACAAAGCTTTYACAAYCACYCTTATAACTAATATCTTCACCATTTACCACTACTTCACCATTCCAMYAACAAGTYAATGGATAATTATTTATCTCCATTGTAAATAATCAAACTAAATACTAAGTAGAACAACCAACCTACTAATTTGAACAATAAAAGTTCTAAACTAAGCTAAAACGAAACTAGTAAACTAAGCACAAAATAATCAGTAAATTGGGGATAAATACTAAAGTATGCACGAAATTAGTAAATTAGGGTTGAATTAGTACCTTTATATGAATATAGGATGAATTAGGTTGATGGAGAGGAATTGATTGAAAGAAATATGGTAGATTTTGAGTGAGAAATTGGGTTTTTCTACAAAATGAGGGTTTGGGATTTAATTGGGGATTTTTGTGTTTGTTGGAAATAAGAGTGTGAATGTGAGATTCACGTTTATATATATATATAAACAGAAAAGCCGCTATCTTTCTCAGCGGCTTCTATTGCCAACAAGCACAAAATCAAACATCATCTTAATAAATTGCTAAGGGAGGAAGCCGATAAGAAGATAAGCGGCTTACCAAAATAATAAATTTTTATAGAATCCAGTAGCTACTAGATATGGGTTGAGTGAAATTTTGCTGGAATTTAGGTGAAGCCGCTAAGAACATTAGCGGCTTTGTAGAAAGCCTGAAAAATAAATAAAGTGATGACATGAACACTATAAACTAAAATAGTTTCAAATGAGCGCTAATTACCTAATTAATTTGCTAATTAACGCTAATTAACCAAAAAATTCACAGCCACATGCACCACCAATCAACATTCTTGCAATCAATTTCCTGCTTCCATTTACCATATGGTACTCCCTAATCTTTCTCGCTCTTTATATACTCTCTTAACACATATATTTCCATTCTTCAGAGTTCATATAAATCTTTCACTTTAACGTTTTGAATTGTTCTAATAACAAAATGGCAGGAACCGGTGAGGAGAAGAAATTGAGTTTGAAGCTGATAGTCGATATGGATACAAAGAAGGAACCAGTGAGGAGAAGAAATTGAGTTTGAAGCTGATGGTCGATATGGATACAAAGAAGGTAGTGTTTGCGGAAGCGGACAAAGGATTTGTGGATTTTATCTTCAGTGTAATGTCGTTGCCTCCTTCAACTATCACAAACTTGTTGCTCAAAAATTGATAAGTACTTTATTTATGTGATTTTACCCCCTCTATTAGCTTTGTTTTACATGATAATTTGCACTTGCTTAAGTGTTTTTAGAGCTAA
>VHZZ01018890.1:18407-29856 GCA_009801015.1 Silene noctiflora | reverse complement strand
GGGAATAATGCGGGGTAAAATGCAGCTTATCAATTACCCATCGCAATAGGTAATCCACACCACTAGTGGAGACCGTAGCCGTACCACCTAAGCCCGATCATCGCAACGAGAGAACCCAGATCATTAATGTGCACATCCCTCTTGTGACGGGAGCCACAAGAGGTGAACATGGGGTTTGAACCATCTCTCGAAAATGGTCCCACAACAATCCAATACCAACATCATAACTCAATCATACAATAATCATAAAAGATCACCACATTACATGCATACTGATTACACAATAAACTGAGTAGGGATACCCTACCTAAAAAGAAAATCCAAAAAGTATAGCTAGACGATCTAGAACGCCTCCTCTACAAAGTCTCCTCCTAGAATAACGACAATCAATCAATCACCTGCATACCAATGATAATATCCCAAAACCCCCAAATTAACCCAATTAGGGTTAGCATACAAAAGACCATAAAGATGAACTAATAAGATGAAAAACTTACTGATTGCGATCTACGCTGAAAACGATGCAAAAACTCCCCAAAAGATGAACCCTAGCTTTTGATTGATTAGAATAAATGGAGAAGCAGTAATGTTATTTCCTTTTTTTTGTGAAAAGTGCTTAGAAACTGATTATGAAATATTTTAATATGATAACACGATAATTACTTGCTTCTCAATTTATCTTTATCAAACCGCGGAAAAACCCGTAACGAACCAGATACTTGGTCGAGTGCAAGACACTCGACTGAGTTAGACACACTCGACCGAGTGGGTCACACTCGATCGAGTAAGCCACACTCGACCGAGTACCAACCTACTTGCTATAGTGCACAACAAACAGAAGCCTGACAGAATAGTTATACCAGCTACTCGGTCGAGTACCCCATACTCGGCCGAGTAGCCTAAGACCAGAAATATGATGTATTACAGGATGAGAGTAAGTTTGGTAAGTTCTTGGATGTTTTTAAGGATTTACAAGTTACCATTCCGTTTGTTGAATTGCTTTCCCAAGTTCCTTCTTATTCAAAGTTCATGAAATAAATCCTCTTAAAGAAGCGATCCTTCAATGAGGTTTAGACTGTCGCTTTCACTGAAGAGTGTAGTGAACTCTTGCAAAACAAGTCTCCCCCAAAACTTAAGGACCCCGGTAGCTATTCTATCCCTTGCACTATAGGCACATATACCATTGATAAGGCCCTTTNACTCTTGCAAAACAAGTCTCCCCCAAAACTTAAGGACCCCGGTAGCTATTCTATCCCTTGCACTATAGGCACATATACCATTGATAAGGCCCTTTGCGACCTAGGTGCTAGTGTAAGTGTCATGCCCCTCTCCATTTGTGAGAAACTTAACATGGATACTTTGAAATGTACTAATATCACTTTAAAAATGGCAGACCGTTCTATAAAACAATCATTGGGTGTTTTAGAAGATGCGCCCATCAAAGTTGGTAGGTTTTTCATACCCGTTGACTTCCTTATTCTTGATATGGCCGAGGATTCAAAAATCCCAATCATTTTGGGTAGGCTATTTTTGCACACCGTGGGCGTGGTAATTGATGTGAAAAATGGGAAGTTGACCTTGAAAGTGGGTAATGATAAGGTGACCTTTAGCAAGAACAATACCATTAGGAACCCAATGTTGCAAGAGTCTTGTTATTTTCTTAACACTGTGGATTCTTCTATTGCTTCTTCTATACCTCGATCCTTACTAACGGATCCGCTAGAGGTAGATGTTGGTGTTGACTGTTTTGCAGGTGAGAATGTTAAGAGCACTAATGCTAAGAGTCCTAGAAGGAGCTATTCATGGAAAAGCTTGAAGTGGATGGGGAATGTGAGAGATGCTATGAAAGAGAGATTGAAAGGTGGTAAGCTCATGGACAAAAATTGATCGATGAAGATGGTGAAAGTCTAGCAAGTCTTTAAACTTGTGCTTCTCGGGAGGCAACCTGTGTTTTAGTTGTAGCTTTTGAACATTATATTGCTTTTGAGACTATTTACAGTTTTTGGACAATATGTTTTTGATGTAATAGCTTGGACTATAAAACATTTAGTATATTTAGTATTGTAGTAGCTTGTCCTTTGCAGGTGCCTTAGTACTTGGATTGGACTTTGCCCCCGTTTTCAAGCTAACTTGGGGGAGCTTCTACGCGGTTGTATGCTTTCTTTTCACTCCTTTATTTCTGTTTGTGTCAATACCTATCTCCCCCTATTGGTTTTTCTTGTTCTTCTATGTGGGGTTTTTTTGCGGTTAATCCCGTTTTACACATTGAGGACAATGTGTTGTTCTAGCTTGGGGGAGGTATTTAATGTGTCTAGTTGCTTTATTGCTTTCATATATTTGAAAATTTCTTACAAAGTTGGTTGTTTTGTCCACCCATATGTCTTTGCATAATGTCATTCCTCTTTGCATTTCTCATATTGTAGCTTTCTAAGCTAATGATTCGTGCTTTTTGACGGGTTTTCATTCATGGGGATGTCTTGACATAGTGGGTGAGGGATGGAATTTGGACAAAGTAAACTTGATCTTGACATTGGCAAGCTACATATATTCTAAGGTAGAGTCTCCAGTGACTGGTGCATCTTTACCCGGTCTCATTTAGGTGTGTGTAGTTTCTCCTTTTGGTGTGCGTTACATCTATACGCACAAGTATGGCATTTGTTACTTTTTCTTAGATATGCCATGATAGTATGCACATGAAGCCTTGTTACTATGTTTTCTCACATGCATCACCCATTTTGAGCCTTTTCTCACTAGATACTACCCCATGTTCATTTCTAGCTACATACCAAATTGCCTACCTTGTTAAGCTAGTAACCATCTTGGTGAGTTTAGGGTGTTCTTGCCATGGGTTGTTCTTAATCTATATTAATGTTGATGATGTGAAGTTGAAGGGATTAATGATTCCCGTTGAGGTTTTGAAAAAAGAGTTGAGAAGAAAAAAAATGATTTGAAAGAAGAATGGAAAAAAAGTAAAAAAGAAAGAGATTTGAAAAGAAGTGATGAAAAAACAAAAGAGAAGAAAAAGAGATGATAGTTGTGCTTCCATGTCTTATGAAATTATTGAATTGGGAAGTTCATTTTTGTGCCGAAAAGTCTTAATTTGAGCCACGTGCTGCTTTGGTTCAACGTGTTATTGCCATGAGGTTGGTAATTGGGTTATTTGAGCACTCTTTGCTTATTTGGATGGTTGTTAGCTTGACCTTAGCTCCACATATCCAAACTCGTTTGTCCACCTTCTACCCATTATCCCTAGCCTCTTTTATCTCTTCTTTTGGCTTCTATTTGTGCATTCTTGTTTAGCATTGTCATGTGATATTTGAAATGTCTACCATACTAGATTGCGGGTGCATTCTCTTGAGTTGTAGATAGGAGAGTGTTACATTCACATACATATTTCCATGTCCATCATTTGAGTGTGAGTGTTTTCCCGTGAGGGGTCCGATGTCAATAAGATCGTGCAAGAGTAGAAATGTCCATGTGAAATCCTTTATGCTATGCTGTCGAATAAATCTCATCCATTTATTACATTTTCCCTATGCCCATGTTGTTTCGGGATTTGATTCATTGCGCTTGTTAGCTTATATTGGGATTTGCAATTGATGAGATTTAATAACTCGTTAACCTTGTCTTGGTCTGTGTGCTTGCTTGAGGACAAGCAAGGGTTTATCTTGGGAGAGTTTGATATGTCATATTTTTATATGATTATTACCCCTCTTTTAGCTTGTCTTTACATGTCGTTTGCACTTTATAGAGTGTTTTTAAAAGCTAATTCCGTGTTCTAGGTGTTTTGTATGATTTATCATGTTTTTGTAGGAAATGGAGCATTTGATGACTTTTTCCTATCAATTCGACATTCACCGCGGATCACGAGGCTATATGAGACGAGTTTAGGCCATGGAAGGGCATTTTGGGAAGATTCAAGAAGCTTGGTGGAAGCTTGGATGGTGTTTGATTGAACAAAGGAAGTCAAAATGAAGATTGACCAAGGCGTATGCAACCCCTACCCCTTGGGGTTGCACTACTTGATATTTAGATGGGAGTTAGAGCTCTAAATTGAAATAGCTACGACCCCTATCGGGGTTGGTAACCCCGGACCTGTGGGGTTACATGTTGACCAAAAAAGAAGACCTAGAAGCAGAAGAAGAATTTGAAGAGTCATGCCACCCCCGATCGGGGTTACCCGTTTCTACTCGCATGTCATTTTGTCTTCCCTCTATTTTCCTATATAATAAACTCCATTTCTGACTATTGTATTCATCCTTTCTCATACATTTCTAAACCATAAATACTCTAGTTACTTTGCAATAGGTTAAGGAATTCTTGTTGGATTTCCGGGTTATTATGCAATCTTTCTCATTCTTGTTCTTGTTCCTATTTCCCCTTTGTTTGGTAATCTCCTTTTCTTAGCTTTTTATTATTGTTATTTTTATTTCCTGATTTTCATTATTGTTATTATAATTTTGTTGTTGTTGTTATCATTTCAATATTTAGATTAATGTTATTATCATTTTGTTGTCATTTCTATTTCGTTATTTAGATTATCGTTGTTCCTTATTTGCAATCCGATTCCAATTTTCATACCGTTATAATGTCCGTGTTAATATTCATCATTGTTGTTAATTTTACATCCATTATGTGTGATTAGTTTTCTTATCTAGGGGGGAAAAGCCATGTTAAATTAGTATCATGCATATGTTGGGATAAAAGGGATTTGTTTTATAATTCTTGTTGTTTATATAATATGCTTATTTTGTATTGTTAATCTTGATTATTGATCACAATCTATGGTTAATTTGTTATTGTTTTCCTAAGAGCGAAAGTCGGGATTAGAATTAGGCAAATCATATTATTATAGATCGACCTAACTTGTGCGAGAGCTCGATAGTGAATTGTTCTATGGTTAGTAATAGGCCGAAAGGAAATTGCTAAATGCCTAAACAACAATTGATTAATTATCCCCCATTTCAATATTGCTAAATACTACTTTTCATGTGTAATCCCATCTCCCCTAGATTTTTATTCATATTTGTTACAACTCATTTTTCATTATTGCTTTTCTTATTTAGTTAGTACTCAATCAACCAACCAAACCAATTGAATCAACCTTGATATAATTCTACTCATAGCTTTTCTTATAGTGACTTTCGTCTCCCTGTGATCGACCCCTACTTCCCTAACTACATTTATTTGTTGTTAGCCTAGTCTAATCTATTTTAGGTACACGATAAGCCTATCAGTTACCATTTGTGTTGATCGGAGGGAGTATGTTGGAGGTTGTTTGTGGAGGTGATATATGTTTGTTGAGGAGACATAAGACGGGTCGGTAGACCGTCTTACGCTAGGGTCGCCTCTTGCAGCTAACCACTCCAAGAGGGACATGCACGTTCATGACTTGAGTTGGGAGGGGCTCGTGTGGCGTCATGACACCTGAAAGGGGTCTGGTTAGCACCCGGGCTCGGCAGCACGAACTTATTCCGAGTGCCTATTTTAAGGACTGCGATCCGGCTATTTGGTGGGCGGTGCTATGGTGTCGTCACCGGGTTGTTGGTACCGTGGACGTGTTTAGGGTACCGGTGTGGTGGTTATGGAGTTATGGTGGATGAAGAGTGGCGTCTTGTGTACTTCATTGATGCATTGCATATTCATATTCATGTGTCGTGTATTTAGTATTTGTATTATCGAAACTTACTTGTGTTGGTTGTGTGTAAATTGTCACCTGGTTTAATTGGGGTGGCCTCTGTTGATCCATATGATATTTCCGATCATATAGGGAACAGTTTGTGTACAGGTTTGGTTTTGGCATTTCGCGGGAGACGGGACGAGCTTCGGACTTGTGGAGTCGAGTCACGTAGCTAGATGGTAGATGACATAGATGGTAGTCGAATTGTCTAATGTATAATTCACATGTGTGATTCATTTATTTATTATGTAATTCGCTAAATATGTTATTTATATAAAGTGTTACTTAATTGTAGTTCCAATTCACTACCTCGGGAAACCAACATGGTGACATCTCCCGATTACCTTGGCTGACAAAGAAGGGGGTGTTACAAAGTGGTATCAGAGCGACAATTTTGGAACTTAAACCAATGAAACAAAATGAACCTAGGTGTATCTAATAAAATGAACCTGACATAGGTACAATCGGAGGTCGGTTTTGGATGAGTAGGCGCCCTCATATCAACACTAGTTCCTATTGTCTTGGTCGGTCACTATGAGGGTGGTTATAACTATGAGTGAACACTATGTAAAATGTGATGTGATTACATGTGTGTTATAACAAGTTGATAAGTTTCTTACATTGTGTGATCATCATGATGTAGTGTATGATAACATGTGAAGGTTAGATGAAAGAATTGATGCGCATAACGTACTTTGGGAGTAGCCGTGCGTGTTAATGTGTGAGGGACCTTAGTCCCATTCTTTGGCATTCTGATACCGTATACGTGCTTGGGACTTGCTAATGTTATCATTAGAGTACAATTTAGTAGTGGATGCTAGAAGAGTGGCCACTAGTGTATAAGTAGCGTATCGGAGACGGTAAGCGTGACGACGTGTAAATTAACTCGTAACGAGTCACCGATAGCCGGTGGGCTTTCGAACATTACTTTCTTGTTGCAGAAACCTTGCCTTTTAATCATTAATCGGAAATTACAAATCATAGAGAAGCACCCAACCGAGTGCGGGTAAAAACAAGGTCCACTCCATGACACTCGACCGAGTGGACAATTTTTCAGAATATGGAAAATTTCTGGAAAAAGGGACACTCGACCGACTACATGTACATTCTACCGAGTGGACTTAGTACTCGACCGAGTGCACTATTTTGGGCTGCAAATTCGTAAAAATCGTATGACTTGCCCTTTCTTAACTCCTTCATCCCTTCTTCATTCCCCATAATACCAATATCAAAATATCTCTAAAAAACATTCAAAAAACTCTATTATTGTGTTTTGTTGCTTGGATTCAAGGTTTATACTCCATTGCTCCACCTTAATCTTTAATAATTAACCAAAGTAAGTGATTTTCTCTTTCCTCTTATTTTGCCTCAATTTGATTTTCTTTAGATCTACTCTAATTTTTTCAAGTTTTAATTTATCACTTATTTGAATGTTTTTATTCAATTTATAGTAGTAATCAAATTTCTACACCATCGTTGATATCAAATATGAAATTTCCATGTTGGAATGTTGCCCAAATTAGTATATGTCGAAAATTAGGGTTCTTGAGGCAAAGAGTGAGTTTTTGTGTTTGATATTTGGATTAATTGTTCAACAAAGGTCTAACCTTTGTTGTTAATGTTAAATTTTGTCTTACATTTGAAAAGTTTGTCTTAAACATTTACCCTACAATTTCGAAATTTATGATGTTCATGCATGTTTTGGTAAAAAATTACCTACTACTGATTAAGATGAGGGTGAGTCTAAATGGTCAATTGGGAAAATTGATATGTCGACGTTTAGCAAATTTAGAAATAAACAACGCAAAGAAAATACGAAAAAATAAAGTTGACACAAAGAAATTGGTGACGCGGAAAAACCCGAATGTGGGAAAACCCGCGGGGGGGAATCGGTGTCCCGCCAATTGGATGCACTATGACTATTTGTAGGAGTTGAGGAGGAACAATGACAAAATACAACTTAGTGAAAAATAAAACTATGCGACTAAGGCTAATGAAATGTGATAATATTCTGGAATGTGAGCGATAAGAGTGTGCATTGGAATAAATCTTCTCTTGGACTTCCTTTGCTATTTATATGCTGCTTTTCCTCATAGGCTCCCCTTAGGAACCTCCTCCTATTTCTGGTCAACAACCCCTAGTCTTGGGGAGTTGGTTATTTGACCGGGTACTTGGCTTGACTCTGCTTGTATCTTAAATTGTGATATGTATCTTCCACGTCAGTTGTCCCCACACCCCTTGTTGGACCAATCATGCGTCGCCACGCTGGCATCAAATGTGTGGTGTATTTTTACCCAAACAATGCCCAAATTTTGAGTTTTCATATATAATGCTTGGTTTAATTGTTTTGTAAGACTACCATCTTTGTTAGTAATGTTATCTATTGTCTTAAATCGAAAATTTCGTCTCAAAATGTTTCCCCAAATTTTCGAAATCCATAGTATACATGACCACATTTTGAATTTTGTTCTTAAAACATGGTTTACGTCGTTTCCTAGTACTTCAATCTTTCTTGGTAATGCATTTTATTGTATGAAGTTAGAAATTTCGTCTTAAAATCGCCCAAATTTTTCGAGCCACATGACCATTTTACCGAAAATATTTCGATTTTCGTACTTCATTCTTGATTTAATTATGTTAAAAGTCTTGATAATAACTAGAAATATTATATATTGCCTTCAATTGGATTTAAAATGTTGTGTAATTTCACACAAACTTCATTTTCAGGAAAATGTGTGTCTTGGATTATTTGGGATACAGAGCCTCCAGTTAATGATGGATTCTAAAGTCGTCGGCTTTAGAGCCTCTAGTTGATAATGATTCTAAAGCCGATGGCTTCGGATCCCCCTAGTTGATGATGAACATCCTTGTGATGCTATTAGGTGTACAAACCTCCATCAACGGTGCTATATAAAGTAAAATTGTTTCACGTAATTAAATCACACAACACATTTGAGGATAAAATTTGAATTTGATTTTTTTGAAGGTTAGGATTATCGAGAAAAACTTTTGGGTATTATGAAATCATTGACTTCAAAAGACCCAGCTTAGAATTTGAAACAGCTTGGATTTTGAATTTTTCGAAAGTAGGATTTTGAATACTAGAGAGACTTGGATTTGGATGATTTAGATCAGTTTGACATCTGACATTCTTTTGAATAAGATTGACTCAAATTGGGGCAAGGCTTCACTACCCAAAAATGAATGGATCGACTTCTATGTGTGCATGACTCTTTTATATTAGAACGACCGATACAAGGTGTGAATCCAGACCATAGGTAGAAGTTATCATAATTCCCAAGCAATTCCTTGTCAGAATGTGAACCAACTATCCAGTTGAACATCCTCCCCAACATTGTTGTATAAAGCTCAACCTGAGATCTAACGATTACTCATATGAGTTTAGATCCTTATCTTAGCCTAAATCAAGTACTAAGACTGACTCAACTAAAGTTAGCTCAATTTGGATTCGGTTAAGACTCGAAAGATGAAACGGTAGCTTTTGTATAAGAAAGCCCAAGAGACCAACAAGATGAAGAAGCTGGCGGTTGAATCCTATTTCCGGAGGACTTCCTATGTATTCACATGGAGTGAAATCAGACGGAGACCGTAGTTTCGATGCAAGTTCCTAGGCTCGGTGCTAGAGCTTTTGTTTGTGTTTACACACCAAAAGGTGAAACCTAGGGGTAATCTGCTATATCCCATTTTAGCCTGCAAGGTACCGATAGTTCCCGTTTTTGGAGTTTGGTATAAAAGGCAGTGACGTTTATGAAAGTGAAACTTGATAATAAGGGGTTTAAATGCCGAAGCACAACTATGAAAGTTTGTTGCGAGGAGCTTTGGCCAATGGATTATGGCTCGTAACGCGGTGTGGAGTGATGTCTCGGGTTTGATGGAAGCCGAGTGCAAATGGTTTGGAAAACGATGTGGCTTCAAATTTCCATGTCGGGACCCTAACGACTTGGGTGTAATGACACAAACTGAATGAATTCTCGAAATTCCTGACTATTTCCATGTGACTTTCTCGAGAAGGAATTATGGGGTATGAAAGGCTTTTAATGGTGGTAGCTGGCCACTTTGGCTTAGCTCTTTGAATTTGATAATGAGTGCTTGATGCTTGATTATTTTGGGTAAAATGTTAGCTTCTCATTAAGAACAAAACAATCTATTTTACAAACATTCGTATACAAAACGACAATACAACTTATGAGCAACACTTAAAATAATGGGTTATTTAACGGGAATAATCTAACCTATGCCTCCGCTTCTCAAATTACCCCAACCTACGTTTTATCCCATATTAACCCCATCTTCACACTCATTTTTCTCGTATTACACTATTGGAAGGGAAACCTTCTGAATAGGTTACCCTTTAACCTTAGTCATCTTTTTTTTCTTCTTTTATTCTTGTAATCAGGTTATCTTTACCAAACCACAATTCAATTAAACACCACCAAATCATCCATCATCATCCGCCACTTTTTTTACTTCCTAGATTGACCACAAATAGCCAGGAGCAACATCTTAGTGTGGAATTTCACATGTTACAAGGGTTCTAACAACACACAAATGAAAGGATAGAAATAGCAAGTTTTTCCCAAGTGGATCATCTTACAAACGAACTGATTAAAAGATATCTAAACAACACCAAATCACCAATACACAAATCTCCTTTTTAATTACCTAAGACCAAATCGGTATCATCTTACTCAATGCAATACGTATCAAGTCATAAATCCCCAAATATAGCGGATTGATTGGATGGATCGATTTTCCAATCAATTCCCAAATCCCCTCTTAAATTAACCTAACACTAACAAATGAACCTAGAATATGTGAATATTTGAAGTACAAATTTCGACAAAGGAGTACAAATTTAGTATGTGGACAAACCCAGAAACTAAAGAGCAAACCCATATTATGTGGTGGTCGCTGCTTCTAGAACGAAGTTAGAGGAGGAGCAAGGTTGAGACACGGTTGCTGGTTGTTGAGGTGAACAAATGATGTGTCGTATTTTTATATGATTTTTCACCTCTCTTTTAGCTCACTTTTATATGATAATTTGCACTTACAAAGTGATTTTATGAGCTAATACCGTGTTCTAGGTGCTTTGTGTGTTTTATTGAATCTTTTTAGGAAATGGAGCATTTGACGTCTTTTTCCTATCAATTTGGCATTCATTGAGCGTCATGAGGCTACTTGAAGTGAGTCTTGGCCATGGAAGGGCTTTTTGGGAAGATCCAAGCAACCCGAGGAAGAAAGAATGAAGTTTGGTTGCTACTTGAATGAAGAGATGGAGCTTAAAGGGAGTTCTAGTGAACAAAAGGAAATTTGACGCGACCCCGAGCCTTGACCCCTACCCCTTGGGCTTAGTGACCCCGGCCTCATGGGTTGGCATATATGGATGTGTTTTAATAATAGAAATGATGAAGAGGTGTACGACATCGATCGGGGTCACTGACCCCGGTTGCCCGTAGTGGCAATTCTCAATGCCAAAACGCTTTATCTCCTCCTCTTTATTTTATATAATGTTAGGTATTCGTCATTGTAATCATCGAATAATTTACATTTCTATTCTTCCCTAAAAACTCCAGTTTCATATTTAGTTTGTGATCATTTTCAATAATCGTTCAAGATTTATTCAAGTAGATTTCCGGGTTTATTTTGTTCTTGTTCTTCAAGTTCCTTGTTCTTATTCTCTTCTAAGTTGGTAACCCTTGCTTCCCTAGTTTATTATCATCTTATTTTTCATTTCATATTTTGTTAATC
>VHZZ01018883.1:3216-34325 GCA_009801015.1 Silene noctiflora | reverse complement strand
TCACCGCGTCGGGGCCTGGTTTTGGGGATTGGCAGTGGCGCCTTGCCACATTCCCTTTTCATCTTGGTGGGCTCGGTGTTTATGTTGCAGGAGATGTTTTACACTATGCTTTCTTGGCGTCTCGTTTGCAGTCTGCCGATTTGCAGGCTAAGCTCTTACGGCCTTCTGGTATCATTGCTGTTGGTCCTACATTTGATGATGCTTTGCGGGTGTTTAATGAGACTACAGGTTCTGCTTTTCTACGTGATCCTTGTGAAATCACTGCCCCTAAACTTATGAAGAAACTGACATACATATATTTCGCAACGGTTGATGCTGCTTTAGAATCTGTTTTTTCTTTGACTCCGCGTCAGCTAGCATTGTGGAAGTCTTAGCAGGGTGCTCACTCGTCTGATTGGTTGCGTGCGGTACCTATCTCTGGGTTGGGTCAGACCATGAACGGGAGGACATACCGTAGTGTGCTTGGATATMGACTGGGTGTTCCGTTGTTCACGGTATCTAGGCCTTGTCCTGCTTGCTCTCGGGTTTTCACTGACGATGTCTATGGTGATCACACTGTTTCTTGTACTGGTACTGTGGGGGTTAAGCATCGGCATAACCTTGTTCGTGACACCTTATTCGACATCTGCTATAGGTCTAGCATTTCTGCGGGTAAGGAGGTTGATATAGGTCTGGTTGATGGGCATGGCGGATCACTTCGTTCGGCGGATTTGCTGCTTTATTCGTAGGACAGAGGGCGAGATGTGTGCATCGATCTAACAAGGTCTTCTCCCTTGACTCAGACTGGGTTGACTGATTTTGTGTTCGGTCGGGTTGTTGCTGATGCTGCTCAGCGTAAGTGTGCTAAGTACAGGGATTTATGCGCAGTAGCTGGTTATGGTTTCCTTCCCTTCTCCTTTTCTTCACTTGGGGAGCTGGATTCGGATGTTGTCGTCTTGCTTAAGCGGATCCAGAAATTCTCTGTGTCTCAGGATGCAAGGGCTCGTGCGGCCGCTTATATTTATACTAGACTTAGCTTTGCTGTTGCTAAGGGGGTGGGAGCCCAGATTGTATCTCGGCTTCCCACCAATTTCTTGTAAAACTTTAATGTTCTATCAATGAAAGTTGTGCGCATCTTATAATAATAATAATAATAATAATAATAATAATAATAATAATAATAATAATAATAATAATAATAATAATAATAATAATAATAATAATAATAATAATAATAATAATAATAATTACTCAATTTGATATCTTGATTAGTTTTGCATATCAATGTAACACCCTGATTATCCGGCCATGATAATCGAAGTGTTACCATCACGGTTGCCCGAGGTAGTGATTCAAAACTCCAATAAAAGAACATTTTATTAATAATATGAGTTTAATGATTACAAATAAAATAAATAATAAATACAACTCATATAATACGATCTCCAACTCATGTCTACTACTCGACTCCAATATCGTAGCGTGGCCTCAAATCCCGTATGCAACACCAACCTGAAATCAAACGTGTTTCCCATATGATCGGAAATATCATATAGATCGACACAGGCCACCCCGGAAATAGGTGACAATTTATACAACACACAACACGTCAGTTTCAATAATTAACATGGGACACGACATATGAAATGTGATAATGCAATACGACAATGAAATGCATGGGATACAACCTCCAACCACGCCACACCGGTACCGGGACACACCCAAACGTACCCACAAACCACTGGTACCAGGACACACCCAGACGTACCCACAACCCGGTGATGGCACCGCATCACCGCCCACCAAAACAGCCAGACCGCAGCTCGTAAAAAGGTACTCCGGACACACCGGTGGTACCGGGCCCGAGAGCGACTCGGATCCCCTGCCAGACGACGTGACTATACCTCACGTGTCCCTCCATAACTCAAGCCATTAATGTGCACATCCCTCTTAGAGTGGGAAGCTCTAAGAGGCGACCTAAGCGGAAGACGGTATCCCTACCGCCTTCCGTTTCCAATACAATCATCACACCGCCACCATCAACCTCCAATAAGCATACGACACATACAAATGCAATTATAATGCAAAACCGATTACAATTCCTTTATCCGACACATTACCAACAAACCATGATTAAACCATGTACCCAATAACAAATTCTCAAGTCAACATAATCCATGCCATATGAAGTACAATTCAGACTTATACATGACTCCGCAGAAACCATAATCACCATATAAATGCAAGGCTACTCATTTCATGAAATCGAATGATAAATGCACATACAAAACTAATTATAATATTGAAACTGAGTAGAATTAACCTACCTTTAAGCATTCTTCATAAGTTAGTCCAAGACAACAAGAATCCATCTCATAAAACCGTATCATCCTACAATAATCATATAATAACTATCACAAATCATCCTACACTATAATACAATATAAAACCCGTTATTACCACCCAATAATTACCCAAATACTAAAAACAAATACTAATTAAACAACCTAATTGAAAACCCCCAAAAATCTAGGGTTCATAAGACTAGAAAAGGGTAGATCTTACTTACATAGGTGGAAGGAAGGATAGGTAGGTGAGTAATCCTTTAAGGCAAGCTTGAATCCCATATGAATGTGTTTAGGAGGATTTTAGAGGGAAGGAAGAGTTTAGAGATAAATGGAGAAGATGAGAAAATGAATTAGGGTTAAGGGTTGAAACACGATTTATTGCGCACTGACAGTGTCACTCGGTCGAGTGAGCGATTCACTCGTCCGAGTGCCACCTACTCAGTCGAGTGAACTTCTTACTCGGCCGAGTCAACCACCTACTCGGCCGAGTCAACCCTACTCGGTCGAGTAGATCACCTACTCGGCCGAGTCAACCCTACTCGGTCCCCCACTAGCTCACTCGGTCCATTTCCCAACTTCACTAGGTCTAGTCTAAGCTCCACTCGGTCTAATTTAAGGTCAAATCTTACTCTCATATGACTCTCACGCATCCCAAGACTTCTCGTATGGATCCCAAAATATCCGGGAATCACAATCAATTTTATTTTCAAATCAAAATATAATGAGGTGAAATATAAAAATTAAAGAGATGTCTATTTAAAATCTATAAATAATATATTAAAAAGTAAAAATTCTATATATGCCGCGCATACATTGCGCAGGATCTACACTAGTAATAATAGCAATCCCCTATCTACTAAAAGAATAGGTAAACTCACAAATTTTTTCTCCAAAAAACATCTTTTTAATTAAGGACACTATTGATAATTTAATTGTATTCACTAAATCAGAAAATTAATAATTATAATATATTTCATTATATAATTATATTCATTATAATTAATTTTTTTATCAAATTATATAATTTTCACTAAATACTAAATTGTAATATTTTGATTAAAGTATAAATAATATAATACTATAAACTATTAAATCTTTCATTGATTCTATTATTTGAGAATGACTTGACTCATACTATTCATACTATGTATAAACAAACTTATAGATCGTTTTGATTACTTTTATAACAAAAAAATTGAGAGAATTTATAAGGTTGTGGGTACGATTTGGAGACGGCTTGTCTCTAAGGTTGATGCTTTTTTTACTGGTCCGTCTTTGAGTAGTTATTTTGCTGGTCTCCAGTTTGGGGTTGGGGTATCCGGTGGAGGAGAGGCTATTTTGCATGCCTTGAATCGGTTTGTTAAGGATTGTGGGGATGATGTGGGCATTTCCATGCTTTTGGTTGACTTCCAGAACGCTTTTAACTTGGTCGACCGTGAGATCATGTTGCGGGAGGTTCGTCGTCAATGCCTTGTTCTTTCCCGTTGGGTGGAGTTTTGCTATTATAGTCTTACCCGTTTATATTATGGTGAACACAGCTTGTGGTCTTGTAAGGGGGTCCAACAGGATGACCCGTTGGGTCCTTTTCTTTTCGCTTTGGTGTACATCCCTTGGTATGTAAGATCCGGGACTCTTTCGACTTGATTTTACAGGCCTGGTACTTGGACGATGGCACTATTGTTGGGGATACTTTGGTTCTGGGGAAGGTTTTAGAGCTGATTATGGAAGATGGCCCTCGATCGGGCCTTCATCTTAATGTTGGAAAAACCGAGGTTTTTTTGCCTAAGGAAGATCCCAGGAGCAGGCTTCCTGGTGTTTTCCCCTACTATTGTTAGGCCGCTGTGTGGTGTCAAAGTTCTTGGTGTCCCTGTGAGTGTGTGTCATGATTTCAGCAGTGACCTTGTGGTGAGGCGGGTGACTAGGACCATCGAGCTTATGGATTTCGTTGCTTTGATTGATGATCCATAGTGCGAGCTTCTTTTACTTCGGGCGTGTACTGGTATTTCGAAACTCTATTTTGCATGACGTACTTGTTCGCCTTCTGTTTTTGCATCTTCTCAGCTTTCCTTTGACGCGGCGCTTCGCTCTCATTTGGAACGTATTGTCACTGCGCTTGGCCCTGGTTTTGGTGATTGGCAATGGCGGCTTGACACCCTCCCATTTTCTTTCGGCGGGCTTGATGTGTATGCAGCAGGAGATGTTCTCCATTATGCTTTTCTTGCTTCTCGCTTGCAGTCTGTTGAAGTGCAGACTAAGCTCCTACGGGCCTCTGGTGTCCTGGCCCCTAGTCCTACTTTTGATGCGGCCTTGAGTGTGTTTAATAAGGTTACGGGTTATGACCTTTTGCGTAATCCGAGTGAGATTTCTGCCCCCAAACTTATGAAGAAATTAGCAGACATATATTTCACGAAGGTTGCTGCTGCGGCAGAATCGGCATTCTCTTTGACTCCTCGACAGATTGTGTTGTGGAAGTCTCAACAGGGTGATCATGCATCTGATTGGCTTCGTGCGGTCCCTCTTTCCGGGTTGGGGAAGACTATGAACGGGAGGACTTAATTACCTCTGTGTGCTTGGCTACAGGTTGGGTATTCCATTGTTTTTGATGCCTGGACCGTGCTCTGCTTGCTCTCGGGTCTTTGATGGAGATATCTACGGGGATCATGTCGTGTCGTGTGATGGCGTTGTTGGTATTAAGCATCGTCATAAAATTGTTCGTGACACACTCGTAGATATCTACTTCCGCTCTGGGATCTCTGCTGGTAAGGAGGTGGATATTGGTTTGATCGATGAGCATGACAGGTCCCTACGTCCTGCGGATTTGTTGTTTTATCCGTGGGACAGGGGGCGTGATGTGTGTTGATCTGACTGGGTCTTCCCCCTTGACCCAGTTAGGGATGGCTGACTTCGTTCCCGGTCGGGTGGTAGTTGATGCTGCTCGTCGGAAGTGTTCCAAGCAGAGGCGATTCTGAAGGGGGTGCACCTGCATCCCTTTCGATTTTCAGAACAAATAGATTTGAGTACAATAAAATATCATCATGTGTATGTTGTCTTAGTGGTAAAGACTTTTACTCCCTTCCTCAACACCTGAGTTCGACTTTCCTTGTTAACAATTTTGGAATGTTATTTACAGTATTTATTTTTCTATGTCTTAGAGGTTGTAATTTGTATTAAGTGTTGATTAAAAACGTTAGCACTTCATCAAAAAAGTTGGTAACTTGCAAACATTTTCGTACAAAGCATATCAAATGAAAAATATACAGAGTTTATGCCAATTAAAAAATAATTACCTAGACTAATTAATACTACGTACTTCATATTGACTATAAAATAAATACGATTATCATTTTGGGTTACGTTGATTTTTACGTTGAACTTTGTATTGTAAAAAAAAAATCATAACTTCAGCTTTAGAAAAATATTTTTGTCCAAGCTATGACCTTCATCGCCATAATCTTTCCTCTACAACTACCTTAAGGTCTCGAGATTTGTTGTTTTCCGCATCCCCTAGATTCAAAACCTAGAATCGCCCCTGGTGCCAAGTATCAGGGCTCGTGTATGGCGATCGGCTATGGTTCGTACCTTTTTCTTTCTCGTCCTTGGGGGAGTTGGAGGCGGATGCTATTGTCTTACTCAAGCGGATTCAGAAATTTTCTGTGTCCCAGGATGCCGGGGCGCGCACTACTACTTTTATTTTTACTCGACTTAGGTTTGCTATAGCTAAGGAGGTGGGAGCCCAGCTTATGTCTCGGCTGCCCACCAATTTCTTGTAAACTTTGTTTTGATCTTTTAATAAAAGTGGCGTTTTTAAAAATAAAATAAAAATAATAATAAGAAAATAATAATAATAATAATAATATTATTATTATTATTATTATTATTATTATTATTATTATTATTATTTCTTGTAAAATTGTTCTCATCTTAATAAAAGTTGTCCCTTTTTCTAAAAAAAGAAAAAAAAAAAGTTATGTTTTTGGAAAAAAAAAATTGAGCTTCCTATGCTCCCGTTGAAATTTTTCTCCCCTAACCGTAAATCATACCACTAAATTAAACTGCATTTGACCAAACTGAATGAAGCTGAAAACAACAGATCCATAAGGCTGTAACTTAAATTGTCCCGAATCAATATAACCAGACCCAAAACATTTATTATTGTAATTTGTAAACATATTAAAGAAGTCGATAATAATATATTCTAAAATAACTCGATCAAAACCGACCCGATGGAACCTAATTGACCCGTTTAATTGTCTAGCCTCCACCTAGTGTACTTGCATTCGGTCATGTAGTCGGTGTCCATCCATCCATGCCCATTTGGGCACCCTATTAGGGGAGGGACGCGTGTCTAAATTGATATGGGTTATAGCTTAAGTTTGCTTTAAAGCAACGCTACAAAACTTTTAGCACTTGGGTTCGTCTTACAGTTGCACGGTTCAAATTGGTTCCTTTAACTCAAATCAACGGTCCGATTGATTTTCATTCTTGTGAGTTGTGTGTAATGATTTTGTTAAATTAGCTATCAAAGTCATAGCTTTCTTTACAAGCAAAATTATAGAATCATGTACTTCCTGTTTGATTTTAGTGGCTTCAGTTCTTGGCTCGTCATCACATTGGAACAAAGCGTCTCCCTTGTGACGGGTCGGTCCATGTGACGGATAATGCCACTCACAAAACGAATAGGGGGATAAGGTGGGGGCACCCCCACTTGCTTTCCTCTCTCCTCTCATGGGCATTTTGTGAGACAAAAAGGTATCCGTCACAAGCTTGTGACGGATACCTTCCGTCACAAATGAGAATTGCCCACATTGGAATTGTATGTAGATAGTTAGTTATGTGATTAAAGCAAGGGTTAGCATAGACTAATTTAATGTCTAACTAATATGTTTACATACGATGAATTAGAGAGATCGATTATTTTTACTTAGGGATTCATCGTATGTAATAATCTTAACTTTTTAGTGATAATTTTGTGATAGTTAGTTATAGTTATACAGTTTTCTTATAGTTTATTGATCGTTGTCACTAGTAATCATCTGGCCGTTATTGGTGACCATATCATATTGGGGTCGTTCAACACGAGGGTAAAACTATAAGAGTAACAAAAGGGACTCCAAAAAGGGCGATAAGCGGAAAGAAAATGGAATAACCCTTAATTTTCGTTGCCTTCTTTGATATAATCTTAAAAGCGAATGATAAGTCACCAGTTTCATTTGTGATTGTTTGGTTTTCAAATAGATCAAATTGTGGTACAAATGAGTAGGTGGCTAGATTATTTATTATTAGCGATTCATCGTATATAACGATTTAAACTTTTTAGTGATTATTTTTCTCATTGTTCATTATATTATACGGCTTGAGTTCTTGGCTCGTTGTCACTAATAATCATCTGACTATTATTAGTGACCATATTCGTATTGAGGGTTGTTAAACACTAGGGTAATACTATAAGAGTAACAAAAGAGACTCCGAAAAAGGTCATAAGCTTAAAGAAAATGGGATAACTCTCAGTATTCGCCGCCTTCTTCAATATGACCTTAAAAGCAAATGATGAGTCCCCAGTTCCATTTGTGATTGTTTGATTTTCAAATAGCTCAAATTGTGGTACAGGTGAGTCGGTGGCTCAGTTGAGTGGCTAGGTTGCTAGATTAGGTGGGGTTCATTGGCTAGGTGGTCAATAATGCTCAATGCTCAGGCAGTTCGGCCAAATGGCTAGATGGTGGGTTCACGTGGTTAGGTGAGGTTGATAGTAGCGGGTGAGGTTCGACAATTATGAGTGTCGATGAGCCAGTAGCTAGGTGATTGCTTTAGGTGGTTCGGATTAGTGATATTTGGTGGGTAGGTGCTTGAGTCAAGTAGTCCCGTTATGTTTATTTGTTGAATGGTTAGTTGGGATTTCATACTAAAATACTTCTAACCGAGTTTATTTACTATTCTACATATGTTACAGTAATATTTTCATTTCACTAAATAAAAAAGAATTCATTTCCTAAGAATAACAAGTCAATTTCGAACTAAGTAATTACGAGTACTAATCTAGACTCTAGAGTGCAATAATTCAATAAACCTTTCATCCCACTTATACATTTTATCACTATTTTATATCTCATCTCCTTAGAATCAGTTAGTCTTACTTAAAACAGACATATTCATTTTACTCTTAAAACAAGCACAAATACTATATCACATAATATAATGATAGTGAAGCAAACTTTTACTTAATCTATCCGACCCGCTATATATTGTGAAACAGATACATCCCGTCTTAAACAAATTAAATGTTACCCTATTAGTTATTACCCTTTCCAATCCAGAATTTGCTTCATTTAATTAACCAAACAGGACCATTTGCACTTGCACTTAAGTTCACACACACTACCACAATACTTGTACACTGTCAGCCGGATTGTCCTCTTCACGAGGACTATCAAACACACCAAGATAAGCACACCATCATCTTCATACACCTCTCCTCACTAAATATCATCTATTCATTATTCTTCGTCCTTATATTCATCACCCAAAAAATACCAAAAAAAAAAAAAAAAATTGAAACTGAAAAAGTGCATGTTTGGTTTAATATATACAGTTTTTTTTTATTTTATTACAAATTTTTACTAATATAATACTTGTAGTATAAAATCTAATATCTTGTCTCCAAAATCCTACAAAAATAGACTCTTTTGGAAGCCTAGAAAGTAGAAAACAACCCTTTTGTCCTCTCTTTTTTTTCTTCAAAAAAAATCCCACATAATTTACCAAAAAAAAAAAAAATTTTTAGCAATATTTTTTAGTTTATTTTGTTGGGTTAGTAATAAAATCGATCGATCGATACAATCAGTCAATCGAAACAAATGCAAGATCATCAATCATTAACAGCAGCAGGATTTCCACAGCTGAAAATACAATTCCCAGAGCATGAACAACTGAGATGCCCACGTTGTGATTCTGCCAACACTAAATTCTGTTATTACAACAACTATAACCTGTCACAACCTAGACATTTCTGCAAAAACTGTCGGAGATATTGGACTAAAGGTGGCACTCTCAGGAACATTCCTGTCGGCGGAGGCTGCCGAAAGACAAACAAACGCCCTGCTCCTGCACCTGCAGCTGATTCGAATTCCTCAAAACAGCTGCATCAGCAGCAACGTGTGGTTCAAACCTCGTCAGCATCATCTATCCCATCTTTAGGACCGGTTTCTGGGCTGAATTATAATCAGCCACATAACCCAACCCTGAAGGTTGAGCCCGACCCAATCCTGGGGGTGACCAGTCTTGGGACGGGCTCGGGTATTAGTAAAGAGAGTAATTTTACCTCTCTTCTTGGGTTGGGTCCAAATGGGCAATTTGGTAATTTTATCAATAGGCCGAGTGATGGGTCGGGTCAGAATACGGGTTTGGATGTGTTGCAAGGTGGTGGCAATTCATCTGAGGGGTTTATGTTACATGGGCTGCAAAATGGAAGTGACACAAATTGTTGGGCAAGTAATAATAATGGATGGCCTGATCTTGCTATTAACACTTCAGGTTTTAAACTGCAGTAATTTTTTTTATTATTATGCTTATTAGAGAAGATTAATTAGTAATTTAATAATTCCTATTGTTATTATGGGTTAATTAATCAACTATTCACACTCCATATAGAGGCAAATTATCCTTTGTTAGGGTTATGATAATAATTTTCTGATGCTAGAATAAGGTAATCATTTGTTTACTTTTTTTATTTATTCTGAGGAGTATTTTAATTAAAAGTAAACAAATGATTGGACGGATTGAGTATATTATAGTTGGATCTTCATAGCTATATATATACCTAATGTATTGCATAGGATATCTTGATTGTTACTATACTATATGCTTGTTTATTGGGTGTTAGAAATATAGGAATCTACAAATTATCAGTTTTTATCTTGAAATGCTTTGTTGTATTAATTTTGTGAAAGAATCTCACATGTTTTTTTAAAGAAATTCATGCATTATATGCATTAATGTTGATTTAGCTAGGCTCAATCTAGCTAAATCATCGTCTACTCTTATGGTGCTGACTACTGATCGAGGTTGTATAATCCTGGGGTCGACTGCTATTGAGCCACGCAGAGTAAAATCAACTTAAAGTTGTCACGCCACAACCATCGTCATTCGGATAAACTCGTTCCTCTATTTATCTTACTGTTTCAAATACGACGACATTAGTACTTTCCAACCATTCAGTTACAGGAATGCCTTGTTATCAAATTCAATTTACGAGGCAAAATTACAATCACGATCAAGCGGGATAATGGAGACCTCGAAAAACAGGGACATATCGTAATGAATGATATCTAAATCAAGACCACATCGATGGCGGCGAATGCATTATGAATATGATCTATAGGGGTACATTATTGTTGAATATCAATTCTTATCGTTTTGTTAGTTGGATGTATTTAACTTGGGGTTATCAATAGGTATTCCATTTTCTATAGGTATAAATAAATGTATAATGTAAGTTGTTGAATGTTTCAATATCAAGTCCACATTCAATCATTCTTGAATGTATGTGCAGGAATTGAGACTGATATTATAGTGTGGAAATTTGACATTTTTGTGGTTCATTGGATTTAGTACTCTATTTTTAGAAGTCCCATATGATGTGATCCCGGTACCGGTTGTGAATCACCACATCGGACGTGATATCGAGTGGTGCAGACGGTATCACACGGTCATGTTACACTTATGACTTTTTTGGGTCTAGAGGGAGCTACAGGAACGAATTCATTGCTGATGGGATTTGAAACCAGATCATGAGTTTTACCAGCTTATCAGTTATGTTAGCTGACATCTGCATGTTACATTTATGTCTAAGATTGGCCAAAACAGACCGAGTTCAACCTAGGATTCGTTGTTTCAGTCGGATAGCCTTCCGATGGATGAACTATTTTAGCCCAAGTTTTATCAATCAATGCTTGATTATGTTAGGCTAAGGATTTGGGTGTAGTTGATTGATTAATTAAGTGGTGAGGAAAAGTTGTACAGTTTGATGACATTAACTAATAAGTATGATTGCAACATGGAGGAAATTTGGCCATTCCATTCCCATACTTGGTCTCCACACTCAATGTTGTAGTCCCTAGTGCATTTAGTTTTGTAGGGTCTTTGTTTCTCTAAGCAGATGTGTTAGTAAATTCCTAAAGGGCAAGATCTAGAACTTCAGTTTGCATAGGACAGATTTTAATCAGACCGACTCATCGCCATGTGGCGCCAGTCTTAACTCGCGATTTTTTACTCTGTATTCAGGCCACCTGAGTTTTAACACAGTTTTATTATGAGGTTTCGAATTTAAGACATCTGGTTAAGTAAGAACAATCCATTTTCGGCTGCACGGAGTGGAAAGTAAATCTAAAGTAGTTGTGAAGCCTGTGATTGCATCTTTGACTAAAATGAAGGTTTTCTGAATTGAGTAAATGTCCTCCACTGAAACCAAAAATCAAAATGTACTCTTCATTTGTCTTTGAATCTTAAGACTCTTTAGCCATTGACTTGTGACTTGTGAGGATGTAAAATTGTGACCATTGAATTATTTGAATGAAAATAATAGGACTTGTGTTTTTCAACATGAGATTGAGATGGGTCACCCATTGTCAACACTTGTTTGGTGGCTACCCTATTCAAGATGAGTCGACGAGAACATCGTGTTTCAACTGAATTTCGGTATCACCAATCTTAATTCCCAACGTCGTATATTATCTCTGTTACTATTTTGGAAATGTACAGTTGTACGCTACAAGGGAAAAGGGTGATGCCAAAAAAATAATGAGTCGATTCTATGAGCTCATTTTTCAACGCATAATTTTGCACGATCCTTGCATAAATTTAGACCGAGTAATGATCAAATTGATCATCAAAGTTGAAAGAGAACAACGTCAATAGACGAGTGTAGTATTACTAAATGAATGAGATATGCAAATGTTAATCGATAAGAAGATTCCAATTTAATGTGACCTCCAAATTACACGAACAGCCGAACAGGAGAGGCCTGTTCGGCTAGAGGTAGACTGGTAGTCCAGCAGGCTGACTCCTCAATAGATGTGATATTGCCATTGTTCTACCTTGTGATTCCCATGGCATCTTCATTTGTAATATGCCAAAAGACGTCGATCTTGGATACGATGTATGTAATATGGCATTGCATTTGTGTCGCGGCTGACCCTGCATATGGACATAAACATTAAAAGCTTAATTCCAACTTCATACAAGTTTTCGCCTTATATTAAGCAAGAGAATTCAAATTAAGAAATGCATAATCGAACACGATGCTCAACTCGAGAATGTAACTCCATTTCTGGAAAGCGACAATGGCTCAACTTTCAGGTATTTCGATCCCTTGTATACAAGCTATGCAGGCATAACTGCATATGACCAGTTTGAATATTTTCGAGCCAATGGAAAAATCGCGCCACATTAATATGATGTGAAACCAATCCAAACCGCGTCACATTAGTATGATGTGAAATCAATCCGTTCAGTACAATTCAATCGCCAATATAAAACCCACTGTGTTTTCTTCTCATATGAGAAAGTCTCGTGATAACATTATCATGAGATCGTTTTATATGAGAAATTCTGCTGAATTGCGGAGTAGAAGCGGATGGCTATAATACAAGCTCCATAAATCACACTTGCAAACCTTTCATAGACTTAACCATGAAAGGAATGAATGCAACAAGGTCGAGCTTTGATTATGCTAAACAACAAGTACAAAAGAGTACAAGTATCGTTCCCTCTTCTCGTCATGATGATGTTACATGTAAACTAAGAAAAGAAATAACAGGAAAAAATCAGTTCTTAGAACGGTACAGGCAGAGGTTTAGGCAAGTCATGCGACGACATTGGCATTGTCTCGAGTTTGCAATCAACGCCGAGGAATTGAGACATAGTGTTGTAATCTCCCTTTAAGATCATGTCATGGATTGTAGACAATAGTACTCGTTCAAGATCCGCTCCATCGCTCCACTCATGGATATTTGCTCGGATCAAGCTTGGGTTGGCCGAGATTAATTGCCAGACTGGGAAGTCCTTCCTTGGTAGTACGTGGTCACCGTCCCTTAGTTTTAAAGACGGACAATAGTCTCCACTTCCGTCTCCTAAATAAACTATCTTCTTGTTCCCTACCTCGGCTAGTATCCTTTTTATCACTTCGCCCTGTCAAATTTATACGTCAAAATCATTAAAACCGAATTCAAAGTGATGATTAATCGAACGACTAAATGATTCATCGAATTTAAACGTAGACGATTTAATTACCTTGCACATATTTGGGGGGCATGGATTGCAACAACCATGAGAAGACTTGGTGAAATCATGGTGAGGATGAATCCTCAACCTCCCTTCTGCATCCACATAACTCGGATTCGTGTTGATTTCCGAGAAATAATCTCTTAACCCGAGATGATCCAATATAATTTCGATGAAGAACGTATTTGCGTCACTAACAATCCTCAAATCACACCTAAACAAAGACAAATCCCAACATTCAACGTTAAGATTTCCAAAAAAGTTCATAATTAAAAAGTTATATTTCCAAAAAAAAAAAAAAAAAAAAAAAAAAAAAAAGATGGAATTCTTCACGCACCCTAAAGAATGGGCAGCTTTGATGGCCGGAACAACGCGAGGATGAATCGGAATTCTTGTTAAAACTTCCGCAATTTGATCAATTGTAACTCCTTGTTCATGCATTCTTTTCATCATTGTATCCTGTTAAATAATAATAAAAAAAAATAATGAAAAAAACAATTCACAAAACAGAGAAAACAGAGCTTGCTTAAAACAATTTTAAAATTAAGATGGTCTGAAACAAAAACATAAGGAGTAAGAAATAGTAAAAAGCAAGAAAAACGTACCATGAGGGTGTTCCATGGCAATGTAGGAAGGAGCTCATTAAAAAGCTCCGTAAAACCCAATTCGTCAACAACCCAATTATCACTATCGACGTCAATGATCGTTTTATCAAAGTCGAAAATCGCAACAATTCCCTCCATTATTAATTTATATATCACCAAGAACAATAACAATAGTCAATAACCTTAAATAAATTTTAATGGGATTTTTTTTGGTGTGTGATTATGTGTGTGTTTGGTTGATATTAACGTGAGAAATTGTGATTAGGGTATTTATAGTATGGTAGATATGAAAGGTTTAGCGCTAAATGTACGCCGAAAATATGAATATGCCAATGGAATATTACCAAAAATTCTATGCTTAAAATTATATTGCAAGCTACTCCGTAATTAAGACCGCCTCTAGTCTTCCTTAATTCTAGGTCTAGAAAACACGTTTTATTGTGTGTTGTCATTTTAGGATTTGCGAGTTTTTACGTAAATTTAGAATCGTTAGATTACAGTAGCGTTTTATATCCAAGGGTTGAAAAAAATGGTTAGGTCTATACTGTTATTAGGGCACACGTTACAAAAACCGTTAGTTAATACAATAATACGGGAATATGATGGAATATTCGATGGACAGCATCCTAGCTTGAATCGCACTAATTAGTTAAATTAGTAGCTGTAGATGTTTAATAGGAAGACTAGAGAATATTCTTTGATTAATGACATTAATTAATACTATGTGTTTTGGGAGTTTTGTTACGTGTTTGTTGTCTTTTGTTGTTGTTATTAGTTGTGGTTGGAATTGAGCCCTTTTTTCTTCCAGGTTTCGTGCCGCCGATGGCTTGTAATTTTGATTTTCGGTGCTAGGTTTTATCCTTTGATTGATAGGTGTTATTATGTGAGTAATGTGACGGAGTTAGAGCCGATAAATAATGATACGATACGAACTTTACACGAAATTAACGGGTTTAGGTTGAGATTTGATGATTCATTTATGTAAGTGAGTCGACACGAACACAATACGAGATTTAATCGGGATCAAATTAAATATGGGTTAAAGAGTTCGTGATTTGTCTACATGTGCCCCGAAGATGAACTCGATATGACCAGATTTGTTCTCCAGGTCCTGTGGTGTGCAAACCTGTCAAAAGATGAATCGGCCCGAAAAAGCGACAAAAACCCGTCCGTAAATAACCCGGCCGAACTCACTCGAAAACGGCATGACCAAGATAACAACACCCCCACATTTACGGTCAAGACTCGCTTGACTCGTAAATGGGTGAATTTATTGAAAATGTGTTTTTAAAGCAAATAAAATGAATTAAAATAATTAAAATAATGTAAACTTTCAAAATTTTGAGATAAGGTATACATGTATTTATTTTAAAATATAATTTTATCACATGATTAAGTAATCAAGTAATTAGCATGTAAATATAAGTCACTCTTTATCGGTTGTCACGCACGTACTCCGTATAACGTTGCGATATTAAATTAAGAGTTACTATATGTTTGTAATTAACTAATTATAGTTAAAGAAAATAAACATTTGTAAAAACTTTTTTGTTTGACCCGTTTATAATCGAAACCGACTAGACCCGTATAAATCCGTCCGGTACAACAAGTATTTTACAACCCAACAAAATAGACCCGGCCAGTATTTACCCGAACACAAAATAACCAAACCTGTAACCCGTTCGGCTGACCCGTTTGAGAGATCTAGTTGTATGTGATATCAAATTATCAATATGACCTGAAAACCCACTCCGCCCCACATGAGGTAGGCTCGTGTCAGACAAATAAGCCCATAAACTTTGCATTGCACGGCCCATTCATTATTCAGGGTCACAACTTGATCCAAAACACGACTGAGTTGACTCATGATCACTACACGACTGTTCCGGTCAATAGCTATTATTTTCTATTTATAAGTGTATCAGTTAATAGTCATCATTTCTATTTATAGTAAAATTTACCTTGCAAGTTCCTCGTGCAAATGGGAGATTTGTGGTGCAATATTATTTTTAAAATGATTTATCTCAAATTTTATTAATTTTTGTGCCAAATTCAATTGATAACTAATGGATGAAACGGTGGGAGTAATATATTTTTACCCCTTCCCCACTATCCATTCTCAACTTCACATACTAGAGAGTGGAGATAGATCGTCCGTTATAGAGCAATCCGCCAAGAAACGCTATCAAATTTTATCCATACAAAATGCTACTTTCCTCCTGATCATTTGTTTATCTATTATATTTATAGGTGTCTCAATCATTTATTTTATCTTTTTAATTTTAGAGTGCTTTTTACTCTCTAAATGACCTTGTTTGGTAATTATCGGATTAATTTCAGTATAAACAGATAATAAAAACAAATTGTAGATAATAAATTTTATCAGAAGGATTTACCAACATATTATAAATAGCAGAAGTAGTTTAAGTGTTTGGTAATTAGCAAATTAAAAATTTTCTTGCAAAATGGATTAAATTTCTTATTTTAAAACATCCTAACCAAAATATGCTAGGTAAGCAGCATGTTGTAAAATAGCATATTGATCTCAAATATGCTATTTCAATATTATTTACCAAACACTAAAATTAACATATTGATCGGTCAATAAAACATGCTAGAACCTTTGAATATGCTAAAAATCGGTTAATATATATGTTGTTCACCAAACACCCTTTATACCTAAAATAAAGGTAAACAGAAAGAATACTCATACGTGAACAAACACTTGAGTACTTCACGATTGGAATTGAACCATTATAAAACGGGAAATGATAACGCCACTACAATTTCTTTTAATGCTACTCAAATACATAGTAAGTCTAAGATATGTTATTATTCACCGTCTCACCATTATAAATGGCATTAATTATTTTAGTAGTGGCGTTATGTATCCTCTATAAAACAGTTCAAAGTAAGCCAACTTCCTCTACAAAAAAGGGAAAACAACACCAAATTAACAACTCAATGCTTATTATCGAAACATCATATTTTTATAAAGTCATTAATTCTCTCCTCTTTCACATATCAAAGTATGGAGAAATACATTGTAGCTAGTATTGAAGAAGCCATTGGTGCTATAAAAGGGTGGATAGGGTAATAAAAAAAAACTGAGACGTGGTGCATGAAATCCACAACAACACTAATTCAGCCTAAATGGTGGTTGCTTTCTCGATCGATCGATAAGCCTACTTGTCATCTTTTTTTTACACTTTTCAACATTATTGACCTGATTTTGCAACTAGTTCTACTTTCTATACAAATAATTGAAATTGATAACGTACACTTAACTCATAATTGATCATGTATCACCATTCACAAGGCTATGTTTACGCTAATATCGAATATTTTAACGGGTAAAGTTATTGACAACGGTAGAGCCATTTTCGTTTTCTAAATTTGGTGAATAAAATTTTAAGTTAAATTAGTCTTAGTAGTTTGTGTGTATTGTTGATTCGTTAGGTAGATTTAGAATGAAAAGATTAATTATTTTTTAAGTCGGTGGACTATTTTTTAAGTTCAGTAACTAAGCTAAGTCAGGTTGCTCAATTGAGATTCCAAATATATCTCATTAAGCAAAATTTGAGCACAATAGCACATGGTATGGGAAGCACGTTCATTATTCACGCTTTAAGCCCAATAGACGTTTAAATAAGGTGCATGTTAATTAAGATATAGAATCATTGATTAGATTGTTGTCTATAGAAGAGTTCCGATAATGTCTAGGTAAAGCTTAAGAACCCTAGAAAAATCAAATCATTTTGATTATTCATTTATATATATAACCATAAACAATGCCATTTGTTGTGTGTAACATTTAGACGTTTTTCAAACGAATAAAGTTTAAAATGTTCAATTGACATATATATTCAGTGCTCAAAGAATAATTTAAACTTGATGGTTTTTATTGTTTGCTTTGGAATTTGTACAACCTTAAAGAGACAAACCCATGTTTAACTTTTAACTATATCTCTAGGACTTACATATTTGGCAAAATTCGAAAATGCTTGGGAATGTATTAGTTGACAAATATATATCGAATAAACTATACTTTCTAATTTCTTAACTTTACGTACACAATCCATGTAGGTTTGAGGGCAAAAATTGAAGAAAGATTTATTTTGCAGATGAAATTGCAAAGAATTGATTTTGTTCTAAAAAAATGTTTCCATGTGACTATTGTTAAAAAAAGTTCTTATGTATAATGTATTTACTTGTTTAGTTATATGTTAACGACTTAATATCGAGCATGATGCATGCCCATAGCGATTTAGTCTCAAAAAATAAGACAAAATTTCGGTTGTAGCACTACAAGAAAATTGTAATCGGGCTACTGTAATGGGCGATTGAAACCAGTCGCTAATATCAAATTGTCGACTGAAATTAGTCGCCCGTCCTCAGTCGCGGACGGTAGTCGCCTTTTACAATTCGGGCGACTGATTTCAGTCGCCAAATTTGGCAACTGAAATTTCAGTCGCCAATAGGCCAAATTGGCGACTGAAAGGCACTGTAGTCGCCATTTTGGCGACTGAAATCAGTCGCCAATTTGGAGACTGATTTCAGTCGCCAAATTGGTCGGTAAGTCGCCAATTTGGCAACTGATTTCAGTCGCTAATTGCCTACCACAACCAGTAGCTACTGGTTTCAGGACTCTGTTTTGGCGACGGAAAACAGTCGCCAAAACACATCATTTCAGTCGCCAATGTTACTGGGCGTTTTCATGAAAAATTCATTTTGAACGTGTCAAATCATATTTGCAAATGAAATGCATCCCTGCAAACAGAAGTCATACCAGCAAATTCATTACCAACATCATTTGAAACATCTCATTTATTGAAAAATGAGAATATATCCAACGTTACATAAACGGTCTAAAAATTAGTTTGTCTCATGTTTAACAGCTACATGCAACTAAACTAAGTTACTTGAAAGCCAACACCGGCTCCACTACCGCCGCCCTTTCCATGTGGATCATTAGGGTCGTGAAAGGGTTGGGGACCGGGGTTGCAAGTGCCGAATAAGCTTTCCATAGCTTTCACTCTTTCTTTCATTAGTCGCATTTCTTCATCTCTTTCGGCATTTGCTCTTCTTTCGGCATCTAGTTGAGCTTGGAGCCGACTTACAAGACCCGACTCATGGTTTGTCTTGGCTCATAAGAAGACCTTCGAGCCGGTTCTTTGTAAAACACACCATGAGCGGCTCCGGTTCCATATACCATCCACTTCTTGTATCCTTCAACCAAATCAAACCAAATCTCATTATCCGGCATCTCGGGGCTGGCCTCTTTCTCAGCCTCAAATGCATCCTATAAAATGAAATTATTACATTATTGTTAGCATTATAAAAATACTATTATAGACAATAAATCATGTTACAAAAAACTATTCTAAGTTAACAAAAAACTATTCTAAGTTAATAAACTTGTAAGTATCAACTTACATATAATTCCTTATCTTTGGGCTTAATCCAAACTCTTGTACCACGGCTGTTGACTTTGGAATGTGTGTCACGAAAGAGTTCTGGGGCCGTGATCATCGTATCCTTGTCCTTTTTCTTCTTCCCCCTCTAAATGAACAAAAGTAAATATTTATATCAGAAATTTGGCAAAAATGGTCTTACGTTACTAAGCATATAAGAAATTTTTAAAATAATACAAGTATATGTAAACTTACACCCAAAACACGATCCAAAAATGATCGTGATCCCCCGTAATGACTAGGCTCGGCCTCTCCATCTTTCTTTCCTCCCCTTTTGTTGATTGATTTTTGGAGGGACTTCGCTTGAAACTCGGGGGTTTAACGATGCTTCATGAGACCCTCATATGAAGCACCTTCAATTTGTAAACATGTTATTAAAAATATATTCCTTGTATTAAATTTTATATATATATATATATATATATATATAACTCAATACAAGTGACCAAACTAATTATATACCTTTCAAATGATCCAGCTCTTTCTTTCTTCTAACAACCTTGTAGATGTTGTCTCGATATCGTTTGGTACCGATATCGTTGTACCTTTGACGGACGACGTACTCTAATCCATCTGGCCAAGCAAATTTTTGCTACTCAAAATAAAAACATTAAGTATTAGTAAAAAAACATTAAATGTTAGAAAAAAAACACATTACGTATTAGTAAAAAAAAACTTACCAAATTACTAAAATAATTAAAAGAAATGTGATTACCCGAAAGACATTGAACCATTGATCTTTTTGCTCATCACTAGCCAAAGTCCAAGCAGTAGGCACAGGACCTACCATATTCTGCTTTGTACTAGCAGAAACTGCTCGTAYAACAAGTTGATCTTTAAACCTGAAATATAATTTGTTAATTATAACTAAGCATGAATTACTAAATAGAATGAATAATTATAAAATAATACAGAATAATAGTTACCATAATCCCGTCGGATCAAGTACCATCCGTCCGTCCTCGGTATACTGAATCTCTTCTCCCTGGTCGTCTGGTGTCTCCTCATCTTCAGACTCCGTTGTCACCTCAACTTCCGTCTCCTCCTTCTCACGCTCGGACGTACTAAGGCCACTACTGGAACCGCCTCGCTGCCTACCTCTACGAGCTCGACCCCCTGCCATCTACAATCACATAAAGTAAATTATTAGAAAGTGGTAAATTAAAACATAAACCTAGCAGTAGGACGTCTCTTCTTATTATCTAACCTTCCATCATACATCCATGAACGTTCCAATCTCTTCATTTTAATCTAAACAAAAACCCATAAAACAATGTTTAACAATACTAACATTAAATTATTTATACTAATACTACCTCTAACATACTACCTTAAACATTATTATTAAAAAATTCGGACACACTACCTTAAACAACAACCTCAATTCACATAATAATAACAATTTATAAAAAATCCCCAATTTATATAAACCCTAACCCCCAATTTAACCCTAATTAAATAACAATTAAAAAAATAACAATATCAATAAGGCTAACAACATCGTCTTACACTAATTATGTTTATTAATTAACATCCTAATAAGCTACTACAACCTAATTAACTAACAATTAGCATCAATATATCTAACAACATCTTAATAAGCTACTACAATCACTAAATCTACAAACAAAACAAAAATCAAACTAAAAATTGAAATTGAATGTCAAGTAAACAAACCTTGATTAAATTGAATTAAGGGAAGAAGAAGAGAAATGAAAGGTTGTGACGGAATCCGGTGATCCTAGCGGTTGTGGTGGTGGTGGAAACAATGGTTGTGACGGAATTAGGGAAGATGTTTGAGGCGTTTTTTTTTTTTTTTAGTTGGTAAAGTGAAAGAATGGAAGGGAAGGAGTCGTGCGTTGTGTGTATGGATCAGCAAAATTGGCGACGGAATAGGCAAATTGGTGACTGCCCAATTCAGTTGCCAATTTTGGCGACTGAAATCAGTCGCCAATTGTCTACAGTGCATGGAAATTAAGTAGTCGCCCGACTAATATTCAGTCGCCAATTTGGCGTCTACCTTATCTGTCGCCTTTTACCAGTCGCCCGATTTAGATTTTCTTGTAGTGTAAATAATAATAGGATATAAATATAATAGTCATGATTCAATCATCAGTTTAAGTTTTTGGTTAAGATGGTTCATCTATCATGGTATCAGAGTCAGTGGAAGGTTAAATCCTGACAGCCTTCAATAACTCATGAAATGAAATTTCAGTACATGCACTGATACCATAAAGCCCAATGAGCATTTGAGTGTAATAGGAAATAATAAATATAATAGTTGGGCATCAACTATCACCTTAAGGTTTTGTGTTGAGATGATTCATCTATCAGAGTGAAATAAGAGGCTGAAAGCTGCTACTACGTGATCTCTATTATACTTACTAACCTGTTTCAACTAACCGGAAATTTAACCAAAAATATCAAAATTTTCATCTTTCAGTGAAGGCGACATTCTTCTTACTGTAAAACTATTGCAAATGTAAACTTCAGTTTACCTATATTCGATAAAAACTGATATACTTCCTTCATTTAATTCGTTTATTTATGTTTATATTTTAATTAAAGCTAAATAAATTATTAACACCAACTATGTAATAATTTAAAAATTAAAGAAGGGCAAGTGTACATGTGCTCTATGGCAACATCCTACTTGAAAAAAATGAAAAGATTAGTGCTACTAAATGATAGATCTTGATCATCTTTTAATGACAAGTCACTAATTTAAGAGCACTTTGATGTAATTAGGTCAAAGGAGCTAACTTTTATGTACAAAAGCAAAATGAAATAAATATTTAGATGATTGGTCTTTTGATTATGTTCAAACAAATTTGACCATAAAGTTCATCACCTTAATTAGTGAACACTTCACCTTCCACAAACACCACCTTGCGATCGATCAACCACATATATAAGGTAAGTTGAGCAACAAATCTCTTTTATTAAAGATTATTGTCTCCAAAAATATTGGCTTTTTTTTCCTTGGTGTAGAAGGAGCTAAAAAGACAATTTTAATATTGACGGGTTAAACTTAGATCATGAATACCAACATTTATGACTTTATTCAACTAAACTTGATGATATTTTTAATTATTGGCTGTTTAATAGCTTTCATTTTGCAATGATACTGTATGTGACAATTGTAATCGATCTCATTTCAAAATTTTATAATTTAGTTAAGAGAAATGATAAATACAACTCAATGGGTTATATTTAAGGAGCTAAAAAAAAGAAACAAATACTTAATAGATGCATAATTGCATTGATTCATGTTTATTCTCAAATTTCTAAATCAATACCAAATCAAATTTGGAAGGATATTAACTGCTTAAATGAGTTGTATTTATCATTGGGTCATGCTCATTCATGGACATGATTTACTCAATCATGGACATAAATGATTATTTTACCCTTTTCATTTCTAACCTATTTTATTCAATTTTGATCTTCACTCAATTAATCCCTTTAATTTATTCCACCCAACTATCAACCAACACCCCTGACCCACCGCCCCTTCCCCTAACCACCGCCACTTACGCGGCCTGCCATATTCGCCGAAAAAAACCAAGACGCAGACCATCTCCCAGACCACCCCATCTTCCCCCTCCTCAATAGTGCACCACCAAGAGTGTCCTTGGCCTATTTCCCGTACCGCCACGGTCGCCTCCCTGCACGCCTCCCCTTCACACATCCATGCCTTGCCTGACCGTCGCCCCATCCATCCCTCGCTACCTCTGCCACCACCTGAGCCACCCCTAATTATAACCCTTATTACCCTAATATTATCAACCCTAATTTAATTTCCATCTATTTAACTTTAAATAGAAAAATTAAATCGTATTTAATGAATTTAGAACAATTAGATGATTGATATGAGAATTACAATCCGAAAACGAGTGATTTGATTAATTTTGAAAGTGAGAGGAAAAGAGATATTTTGTTTTAAGACAAAGGGTAAGGTATGGAAAATTTGTGACAAAAAGTATGTGAAAGGGTAATTTTCGGTCATAAAAGAGTAACTACGTTATCATTTACATATTATATTTTTGCACAAATTAATACTAAATATTTATACATTTATTATATACCGGGTTTACTATTCACCCTCCTTTCATTCTTTTTGTTGTCTTTATTTAGCTAGATAGGTTGGACAATCAAACAAGGACAACCTAAATAGTTATTCCTCAATTGCCAATTCATGGACTATACCACCAGATGTACCAGTTGTACGGTGTAGAATCTGAGTTTTGTAATAAAGTATTCGAGTTTTATTTAAAAGAATATGATCTTTATTAGAAAGTATCTGAACTCATCCATTTACACAATAAAACTATAAACTTTGAATTAGCTCAAAAAAAATACACGTAAGTTCAGATACTTATACCTTGGTTGTACAATTCTTATATACAACTGGATGTATAATCCTATTTGTGCTCAACTGCTAAACATTTCAGATTTGATATAAATTCCATAATGATGGTAATTTATACACTATAGGTTTAATTTAAGGGAACTATGTAAAAGTTTATGTATATTGTGACTTTGTGTGGAATATAAATCAAAATGATAACGTTATTAAGAAAAAAAATACAAATCTTGATTCTTATTACTTATTAGTGAAATGTGATGTATGATTGTGTCAATCAACAATAACTCGTTCTTTGTTAAAGCTTGTGTAATGAAAGTAGAATAATATATACTCTCTATTTAGGAGTCCGATCCTATTGTCATTTGTTTAGGAGAACAATTAAAGAAGCGTGGTATTAGTTGTTAGAATATAAAATTGATTATGAGATTCCAATCATCAATTTAACCCCTTAATTAAGATAGTTTCTTGACATGTATGGTATCAGAGTCAATGTGATCAAAAGGTCACGGGTTCAAATCTCACACCCCTCAAATCTAAAGTGGAATATTAGCACCAGGTATGAGGAGACCTGCAGTTGCATCCACACTTCAAACTCAAAAAACATTCATGTAAGGGAACGTGTTAGAATATAAAACCGATCATGAGACTCCAATCATCAGCTGACATGAGTAACGATCTTTTATCATACATAAACATAAGGCCATTTATTCAATGTCAATATTTTTTTTTTGTTCGTAGCACACATCTGGTTTAATTAGTCTAAATTCGAGCTGGATAAAATCACTAAAACAGTGAACTTCCCCTCGTGTGTTTTTATACTGCTGCATTCTCAAGTATGAAACCAAAACTTCAAGAGCTCGTTTGGTTGCTCACTCAATTCATGGGAATTTTAGAATCCCATAAATTGAGATTTTTTAATTCCCAGGAGTTTCAAACTCTTACATGACGGGGAAATTTAACTACCTACCCCCCGTGGCCATTGGAAATTCCTAGAAAATAAAACTCCAACATGGCAACCAAATGGATTTCCCGTGAATTTTAACATAAGAATTAAATTCCAATACATTGCAAATTAACACATCAATTTAATTTCCGTATCAACCAAATGAGGCCTTAAGTTAGAACAACCTCTTACGCGTTAATCTAAATAATCATAGGTATTTAATGTCAATACTATGAATCCTTCTTTTTCTAAGTCTTTTGAGAAAATAACTCAAGTTAATTAATTAGAGTTAATTTAGTTCAACTAAATCCAACCTTTCCCTACCCTAAAAGATAGGAAAATAAAAAAGTTGGCCTAAAAACACTAAAATATATATAATGCAAATCATTTAAGCAAGGTTCTCTACTTTTTTTTTTTTCTTCTTCTTCATCTCCTTAATGAAGAATCCACAGTTCCTACTCCATTAACTTCCACAAATTTTTGTCTTTAATATACTTTATAAAAACCATATCATTTATGTTTGTTATCCTTTTCCATCTAAAGTTAAACCACCTAAAACAAATCAACTTTATGGCTTTATTTCTTAGATCACTATACCTGATCAATTGATGCATCATGCACGTAAATGCCTAATAATATTCCTATAGCATCAAATTATTACCCATATATAATTTATACGTATAACATTATTTATCACCTATAAATACCCCCTTAGAATGCTTATAAATATAACTCAATTGAACACATATTAACTAAGTGCATTTGATTATCAAAGGATTATGGGTTCTCTTAAAATGGGTAATATTATGGTTGTTTTCGATTTCGACAAGACGATTGTCGATTGTGATACCGATAATTGGGTTTTAGGTGAATTGGGTTATGAAGATTTGTTTTACAAGCTTCTTCCTACTATGCCTTGGAATTCTGCTATGGTTTTTCTCTCTAACTTTGCTCTAGTTTTTATAGTTGTGGTCATATGATTTAGCAATGAATGAAAATATGAAATAATCATAGGGTTTATTTCCTCCTAAAGAAATTAAACCTACTTGTAGGAAACCATATTTTAATTTATTTATTACCTGACTGGTTGTCAGTAGATTACCCGAAAATTTTCAACTAACATTATAACAATTATTATGTACAATTGTACAAGTTAAACCTGTTGGTCATTATTATATCTTTTGTTTATCGTTCATGTTGGTAATCTGATACAATGTTATGAAATCTTCTTGAATTGTAAAGCGATTCATTCATGTACGACTGTACGTAATGTGGGATAATGTTACTCGAGATATATACAACTAGTATGATTTTCTAGCATTTAGACTAATTGTTGAGAACAAATTTGTGTACAAAATGCAGGATCACATGTTGAAGGAAATGCATGAGAAAGGAGTGAAGATAGAAGACATGGTTCAAGTGCTAAAGAAAACACCTATGCATGCTCGTATAATTCCTGCTATCAAATCGGCCTATGATGCCGGGTATATGCTTCTTGCTCTTCCTATTTACGTACCATATATAAAGCTATTAGCCAAACATCCATGTGTCCAAATTAGATAGGACTATGTCCGGTCTTCACTCACTCTAGCTAAACGATATTTTAATCTTGTTTATTTTGTAAGAGAAAATAAAGTCAATATGAATTATTAAAGGGATGGAGGAATTACGTGCTAAATGTCAACTAAAAATATACAAAAGTACCAAATATTATTTATTTTAGTAGGTAGTAAGAATTCTCTGTTCCGCTTCTGTATCTCATTTTGACACATCATATTTTGCCAACACATTAACATATTTATTGTATATTTTTTATTTGCAAAATGTGATGTGCCAAAATGTATATGGAGTGGGATACAAAAGCGGGACAGATGATCCTTACTGGATAAATACAGCCATTAAGATTGCATTTAATGGTTGTATTTAAGTATTAAATACCTTCTAAATTTGGTATTATTTTAGGAATTAACAACTAAATCCCCTTACTACTAAGAGAATAAAAATTCTCTTAATTTTTCCCTCCAAATGCTCCTATCTAAATAAAGGAACAATTAAAACTTTCCTTCTTTAAACTATTATCTTTTTCATTAAAATATAATTTTATAATTAAACTTTAATCTTATAATTAAATTCAAAACTATGGATTTTTCATCAAAATAAAATAAAATTGATGTCAAACTATAAAATATACGAGTAAGTTGGTAAATTTTTTTATTAAATGCAATAATTATAACTTTAGAGAATAACTTGACACATACTTATCATTAACTAATTTAAGTCTGTGACAAAAAAATTCATTAAAATAATTGGAGAAAATGCATAAAATGAAATCCTTAATTTTACGATAAAAGAAATATATAGATTTCATAAAAATACATTTTTCATAACTTTAATTTCCATTATAAATAACACTCTAAAAAATAAATACTCTATATATACCGCGCATTGCGCGGGATCTATACTAGTTACACATTAACCAATACAATTAAGACATATATTAGGAATTTATTTCCTTTTTTAGTTTCTTAAATACAGCACTAAAGATTGTATTTATCATTTTCCTTTATTTTAAGACTTTGTGAGGAACCAATGAAAAATTTCTGAAATATTTAGACACAAATCAAACTAGCATAAAAAAATGTAGCGTTCCACAATTGTCCACAAAATTAATGAATTATTGTTCTTGGTATACATCCGTTTCGTGAAAATGCGTGAATTTTGAAGGAATTTTGTGAACCCAAAATGCATTAACTAACCAAACAGTTTAATTTCAGGTGCGATTTGAGGATATTAAGTGATGCTAATAGGTTCTTTATAGAGACAATCCTAAATCACCATGAAATAGGTGATTATTTTACAGAAATCCATACAAATCCAGGATTTGTTAATGAAGAAGGAAGGCTAAGGATAATTCCTCATCATGATTTTACTACAACTCCTCATGGTTGTGATGACATTCTTTGTCCCCCTAACATGTGCAAGGTATATTTTATTTTCATTCTCATTTTCGAAATTTAAAAATATTACCGAGTACAGATTAATACGATTGGATCGGAAAAATTCTCATCCAGTTTGAATTTCGTCGATGCTAATAATAGTATAAATATTTTACGATAGTAAATGTACATGATCTTTCTTCCGAATTTTCATTTTTTTATAAGAAATTAAATTTTCATTTTAATAAACCGAAAAATTCTAAGAAGCTTTTTGTTTAATTTATCATCAAATATTAATTAAGAATAAGTCACCTAAGAGAAGTTAGATCTATCTTGAAATTGATAGCGTGACGATTATTTTACAATTTAAAATAAAAATGGTATTAAAAATAATAAAATAGGTGTATATAATATATATAAAAGGTTTAATAATAAAAATTAGTGACAATTTCCGATAAAATAAGAATGCTTTCATGCATGCATGTACGTACCAAATAAAAGAATCAATACGAGTTATGATTAATAATAAAATGGTTATGAATTCAGACACATATAAATGAATTTGAAAAAAAAATGTGATTTTACGATAGCTTTAGTGAAAGACCTTTTCTTACAGAAGTTTATAGAATGTTAAAGATTTGTCTTTTGTGGATCAATCATTGCCTAGTGGATGTCTTGTATGTTAAACACATTTATGAACTATATATCTTAATAAGTGTATTACTCAACAACTAACAAAGAAAAGATTGATTTATCACCATATATGTTTTCTTGTCCATGACAATATAGGGCCAAGTGATGGAAAAGCTTTTGTGTAATGAAAAGAACAAGACATTCATTTATTTGGGTGATGGAAATGGAGATCATTGCCCTAGCTTGAAATTAAGAGAAGGAGATTATTGCATGCCAAGAAAGAATTTCCCCCTTTGGGATGTCATCTCAAGCAACCCAAAGCTCATGACTGCTAAGATCCATGAATGGACCGACGGCGAAGATCTCGAAAAAGTCCTACAATCCCTTGTCAATATGATCTCTATGAACAAGGAGAAAGATGATATTGTTCTTCATAGGGTTGATTGTAAGATTGAAACTAAATTGCCGGTGTCTAATTGTGAAGCTTTGCCTCAAGCACTCTCAGTGCTTAATTAACACTCTTGCATCATCTAATCTATTGTTTGACAATATATATCTTGTCATCACTATTATTATCCCCTATGCTCGGAGAGAAAGGCAGCTGTTGCGGGGTCTCTCGTCATTAAAAAAATTAATTGGGTTATTTGAGCATTGGAATATATTATAGCAAGTGATCAAATGAAACATTGTATTATTGATCAACTCCAATCCAATGTTATGTGTGTTTTAACTATAATATTGTATGATCCATCATCAATTCAACAAGCTTAAATAAATGATATTAATTAGTACATGTCCTCTTGAAATTTGTATGTAATCAGGTGTTGCTCTCACCTTGTCTCTTAATCATATGTTCGATCATTTGGTTGAAATTGAGTAAAAATATACATTGAACCAAGATCGAACAATCTAACTTGCCATTGCGAAACTATGCCTTGTAAAATTATACATTCTTTTACTACTTTGTGGTGTTTTGTCACTTTGACTCTCTTTAACCATTTAACTTCGTTAGATTAAAATAGATCAAATATATTATATATACATGGACCAAAGGCCGGTTGACTTAAATTAAAACCAAAAACCAAAGACATGAGATGCTGACCCAAATGATCCATCCAAAACCCAAACTACATCAATTGGACCATAAAAATTGCTTTATACAAAAAACTGGTAGTGTTGTAAGTAAAGGAGAAAATTGATAGTGGTAAGACAAAAATAAGGTACTTTCCATGGAAAAATCCAAATTAAGATTTAATAAAATCTGAAATCACATGATCCGATTCGAAACTATCCGACCTAAAAATACCCGACAAATTATAATTCTAATTGAACAAAAAAAAAGACTTAAAATGATTAATTTAAACTTTAAAGGCACAAAAAGACATAAAATGATCAATTATTGAAAATAAACTAAAAATAGGTAATAATACTAGATATACGTTTTTTATTCTCGTAATCATTAACCTGAAAATGACCCCGAGTCCCGGACCGAATTAACCGACCCGCTTGACCCGACTAATAAACCTGAAAAACACCTGATACCCGAAACAACCCGACCCGAGCCAAACTAACCCGATAATATGACAGATCCGAACAGACTCGACCCGAACCCGACCCAATAGACCCGTTTGCCAGATCTCAGTGTAAGAATGTCAAGAGTAGCCTAATAATAACAACAAAGCCAAATAAATCCCCTATCTACTAAAAGGATAGTTGAACTCACAAATTTTTCCTCCGACAAACATCTTTTTAATTAAAGAAATTATTGATAATTTGACATTTAAGTTTATACGCAAGCTAGAGTTAATAATTATAATGTATTTCATTATATTATTACATTTTCATTAAAATTAATTTTTTTTTTTATCAAATTATATAATTTTCACTAAACTCTAACTATGATCTTTTAATTTTAAAAAATATAAATGGTATAAAATTATAAACTACTAAATCAAAATGACTTGACCCATACTACGTATAAATAAAACTATAAATCGTTTTTACTACTTTCATGACAAAAAAAAAAAAAAAAAAATTGAGAGAATTTATAAATTAGAATCATTAGGCTTTATGGTTTAAAAAATATTTTTTAAAAAAATATATTTCACTACAAGAAAATTGTAGTCGGGCGACTGACAACATCGCCAATATCAAATTGGCGACTGAAATTAGTCGCCCGTGGTCAGTCGCGGACGTTAGTCGCTTTTTACAACTCGGGCGACTGATTTCAGTCGCCAAATTTGGCGACTGGCAAGTTAGTCGCCAATAGGACCATTTGGCAACTGAACGACAGTTGTCAAATTGGCGACTGAAATGCGTGGTTGTCGCCAAATTAGCGACTGATGTCAGTCGCTTGTAGGCCTATTAGTCGCCATTTTAACTGCCACAACCAGTAGCTACTGGTTTGTGGCCTCTGTATTGGCGACTGATTTCAGTCACCAGATTGGCGACTAAAGTCAGTCGCCATATTAAATGGCACAACCAGTAGCTACTGGTTTGTGTCCTCTGTTTTGGCGACTGATTTCAGTCGCCAAAAACATCATTTCAG
>VHZZ01018849.1:20298-32762 GCA_009801015.1 Silene noctiflora | reverse complement strand
TGGTTTTTACCCAATTCAGAGGGTTTTCCACGTACAAATCTTATTGTCTTATCTTTTATTTCGTACATTATATCTTTGCTCAGCATTATTTTTGTTTAAATTGAACTAAATACCCGTACTTAATCATTCCTGACAAGATACTTATATAGTGATAAATCTTGCTAAAACAACTAGCATGAAAAACAATGGTGAGTTTGATGTTCCCGAGTTATTAGCTGACTGTGTTTCAAGAGAAAATCTACAAGTCTTGAATGACCAACACATGTTCGACATAATACCTCGAGCATACTTAAGCTCGAATAATGATACAGCAGTGATGGTTAATGATGAGGATGAACAAATTCATGAAGGTATGTCTTCCAATCTCGTAACAAAGATGTTGAGCCGAGTGTTGACTACATTTTTGAAGGATAGTTGAGAAACTCAACAGCCCACAGCTTGTTTGGTGAAATGCCTCATGAAGTCGGCAAATACCATGACCGGAGATGAACTCTGAGTGTCCATATTTTGAGGTAAGCGTAATGCCTTCTATTCTGTCAAATGCGGTTCCGACCGTTGGCTTACTTAAACATGTTGTGTCGCCTCTACTATGGGGAGATTTGGACTTGTTTATGGACTCAAGTCTATCTATGGTCTTGGGTGTGAAAGTCTTTAACTCCATGTTTTTTGAACAAGACAATAGTAGGTGCTTACATTCATTATGTCTCGAGTGTCCGCCGTTGGGATTGATATTATCAGGCTTGAATAATGTACCTTACATTTCTTATAAACATAATTATGCAGCAACAAGGCTGCCAATGTAAAAAGTATTTTGCAATTGCTTGACAGTACACCCTTTAGGTCTAAGTACACTCCAAATTCCGTAACTAAGTCTTCAATCACTCCTGATGTTTATAAAGGGAGCACTAAGTTTATTATCTGATTTATCTCATATCCTCATAGATTGACAGTTGTTAGCTGCCTCATTACATTCGCACTTGAACATGATGATTATCATGTTGGAGTTTGGGTTGCACTGTTGAATGCCATGATTATATAGATACATTTGGGATGGAGAGTCGCTATAAGTTATTTGATCCCGGTATTAGTGTTATCAAAGCATTGGTCTTTCATAACCTCATCCTTGAGGACAATGATGACTTTAGGGGTGAGGAAGATACTAGTAAAGAATGTACCTCGGAATTGCTAAACCCTCAAGTATTATGGTCTAATGAGGGTGGGGGAAAACCCGAATATTATGCTCCTTACTTACATTTTTGGTCCGGGGGGCTTAAACTGTCAATGTGTTATGTGGGCTGAACATGTGCCTAATTCTATGTTGTGTAAAATCTGGCACAAGCCTAGACGCGTCTCATTTCAAAAGGGTGATGGAGCTTCTTCTTTGTTATATGGTGCAATCATAAAGGCTCTCAAGATAATCATAAACCAAGCCACTAAGCATACTCCAATGATTAGGTTTGAGCAACATTATTGTGCTAATATGTGTATATTGCTCGAGTTTTCTACCAAGGACGATTTTAAGAGGGAAGGAGTGTATGCTATGAGTACCCATAATAACTGTGCAACTAATGGTTATGTCATTTGGCCAAAGGTTTATATAGAATCGATGAACTTCACTTGGGACCCTGGCATTATAGATAAGATAGCATATGAGCAATTTAGGACATCAAATGTTTCCAGAGTTGGCTGTCGGAAGGATATCATTTTGTTAACACTTAGGTTAATGAAATATTGGGCTGCAAGTTCATGGATTTCAGATGTTGGAGCAATTGGATTTGTCAATTTTGACAATTTTGCAAGTTCAATTATTTCAAATGTTAGATCTGACAATTTCTAACACGCGTCAACATCTTTAAAGATGTCAGAAGTGGTACTTCTTGGTACAATTGAGCACTGATTCATTCCAATGAGAACAATTCTAGTGAAGAACTCTCCGAGGAAAGACCCTACAATCAGCTGCAAGTTTTCTATGTTCATGATAATTAATTCCCTTGTTTTTGATCCAGATGGGTGGAAATATAACCTTTGCCTTGTTGAGAGCTTGACCTCCAAATTTGTGCAGACCACTGCAATTTTCCTGTCATGTTGTCTGGAACAATTGAACTTGCTGAAGTTCAGTGATTGTGCTGATCATGAAGTGGATATCTTGGTCTTTGACCCTGGTGGTTATGGTAATGGGCAGAAGGTGATGGAACTATTGTGGTGGTAAGTGATTGAAAGACAAGAGGAGTGAAGACCACTGGATTTATGTGTTTGATCCAGGAGGATCATTTGGGAGGCTGGTAATTAATGGTTTGGTGACAAACAAAAAACGTGGAATGTGTTATGCTATGCCTTGCTTCAAGTATCACTTGTCTTTGATCCTTGAGGACAAGGATCGTTTCAAGAGGCAAGGTATTGATACACAGAAAAAATGAGACTAAGGGTAGCTTAGTCATTTATCCCTTTTGTTTCTTATTTCCCAAGACATTAGTAGCCTATATAAGGGCATTAGTTACCTTGTAATAATTATAGCTGTTCACGGGTCGTCCCGCCCATTAGTCCCGTCTAGTATAGCCCGCTTATTTCGTGGGCTTGGACAAGTATTTTTTACCCGAAAAATTAAGAGGGGGAGGGTCAAGCGTAGACCAAGCCCAAACCGCCAAGTTAAATGGGCAGGTATGGACAATAAGAAATGCCCACAGGCCGGCCCATTAGGCCTGTTTACTATTTAAATCATTTACTTTTACTTTTAAAAAAAAGACATTTTTAAAGAAAATTGTATCAATTTTTTAGGGATATCGAACACTAAAATAATACTCTAATATGTAAAATATAATACGTAAATTAAAAAGATTAAAATATAACGAAAATATTTATGTATTTTAATTAATGAAACGTCTAAATTAAATAAATGTTCAAACAATAATGTTTACGTCTAATCTTTGCCTCTAACCTTACATGTATTCCTTCTCTATACATATATTTATATACCTCACTTCAAATTTCAGATCAAGGTATGCAATTTAAAAAAGTAGCTTGAATAAGTCATTCTATACCAAATACGTAATTAACAGTTGAAATTTCGTGTTATGGCCCATTAGCCCATGGGCCGCCCGACTTTTGACTAAAGGGCGGGCAAGGGCAAGGATAATTGGCCCATAATTATGGCCCGCCCCGCCCACTAAAGTCTTAAAGGACAACTTTTTTCTTCACGGGCCGGCCCATGTCCACCCAAACTCACATTTGAACCGCTCTAATAATGTATCAAACAATTTTATGTATGAATGTATGAGATTTATATCATTTGGTTAATAGAATCAGGTGTTAATCACAGCGCAATTCTATTAAATTGGGTTGCCTATCAATTTTTGATTGAACAGTCGCATTTTCTATCCTTTTCCTTTCCGTTTGAAATTCCGATCACATCATACTCACCAAAATAAATGATTTGGAAGATCGAATGCTATGTTCTCTGTAGATTGGTGTCCTTCGATGCTATTTTTAAATGTCTAATGGTTTTCTGTTACTGCATATTATTAACTTGACTTCTGTTGAGCTTTTAAGCACACTGATGACAGCGAGAGTGCTTACAGCCGGCTTGGTAAGTTTTAGGCGAGGTAACTCTAAGCTGGGACAGAAGCTTATGAGAGCTTGTGTGGTAGTCCACTCCAAGGTGCCATCGTTGCACATACTGCTAGCTACTAGCCTACTATGGAGATAGCTTCCTTAAGTTTCTGATGTTTCCTGGCCTTTGAGTTACAGAAGATTGTGTGTCATTTTTGTACTGACTTTTTGGATGTGATCATGTGATGAACCAATGACTTACACATTGAAGCATTGCAAGCTCGCATCTGTGTTTTTTGCTTGTAAAGGAATCATTCAAAATACTCTCTTCGGGACTTCACCCTATTTACATCGTCTCTCCGTTGACGTTGAAGGTCAAGCAATGTTGTCTTGGACTAATATTTTCTCACAATAAGCAATCGATGCGTATTTTCAAAAATGATAACAAGAAACTAGTTGATTATATCAATCAAACATGAAATTTTTTACATTGATAATTGGTGAACTCAGTGGTCAAGTTGACCTTGGCTAACCATCAAAGTCAATTAGAATGCCATTTTGGGAGTGAAAAGTAGTGTTCATTGGATCAGCAGGCCTGTAATAAGTTCTATAATTGTTTTAATTTCCCGATTGCTGATTATTCTTATATCATCTGTTCGAGGGAGAATGTCTTCCTTATCTTATTTTTCAAATTTATTCGTTTAGACCCCCTCCTTGTGGCGATGTTTGGGAAAGGGTTTAGAAGAATGTCATTGAATTGAACTTTCTTTTCTCTTTCATGCTAATTAACACCCTCATCTCTTTTAGAAGGATTAACTTTATTCGTTATGAAGTTTGGATGTCACATGAAGCCAATGTGCCGAGTCAATGCATTACTATCGTTGTTGATTACTTGGCGATCAAGTTTGCGAATAATGTTTCAACTGCCATAATGAAGAATGAAGAAGTGGAGAAAGGAAAATGCCTGGATAGCAACAGGAAATACGCTACGAACTTTTGATATTTGTTGCTTAACAATTAAGCATTTGTTGAAGCAGCCTGTTGTTTTACCTTTTCTTGTAAAATATTTGAATTTGTCTGGTCTGTTTCTATCTCTGAAGTACTACAAATAGTCTTTATATATACATATCGTGCTCATAACTCCTACATTTAAGAATATTTTGGTCAGCCCTCTCATATTTTGTCTGCTGCTCTCTCTGGTTGTTCAGATTTCAGCTCTTGTTGGTTAGTCTCTGCTCATCTTTACTTTCAGGTTTAATTTGGCCATGTTACTTTTAGCTGACTACATCATTATCAGCATCATTGGTGAATTTGGATGAGAATTAAATTATTTTTTTCTGTTTTTGATTTTATTATAGTTTTTCATTTGATGGAAAGCTGTACATGTAAAATGAGTGGTTAGTGGGTGGGTTATTCTTGGGGACTTTATTATCCCAATGGCTTGAATGATGTTGAATGTTTTTTGTTGGAGCTTATGCATACTGGGCTTTCCATATAATATATGATTGTTCGTGTTAGTGACCCCTGTTTGCCTAAAGGTTTATGGTAGCGGTGTGTTGTATCCTATGTTACTTCGCCCCTTCACTTAGCTTCCGTGTCGCGTGTCCGACACCTACCTGTCCGACACTTCGACACTTCATATTAGACCAAAAAATTGAAAAATTCTCACACAGGTTTTATCCTGATTTCTGAGTGAATGGTGCTCCATAGAACATATGTTGCTGTCTATTGGAACTTTGTAAGATTATTTGTGCTGATTGTATAGTGGCTATGTTCAACTTTTAAGATGCTTTATAGATATCAATTTTTCTATCAACATGATCTGCTTAACTCTGTGTTTAGTTATAATAATAGCATTTTACCATAGTATTTTTCTCAAGGACCTTGAATATTTTGTAGGTTTAAGCCTTCTGTTATCCTAATCTGATGTCTTCATTGGGCAAGCGAAGGGAGTCAGATGCTATGACACTGTAAGCTCATTTTCAACTAATAAATTCTACAGCTGGCTTCTTTATAAATGTGATTTTAGCCTTTCTAGCTGACTCTGATTGGTTCTATGCTGAAATTATCCCATCTACACAGGGTTGCATTTTTTTTTTTTTTGGATTTGTACAAAAAAAAAATGAATTTTCTTTCATAATGCTGTGAAATTTTTAACTAACCAAGAGCTTGTATTCCTTATGTTCTAATCTGACAAATCTTTTGGTTTGAAGTCCTTGTTATATGAATGTTCATATTGACAATTCCTCCTGTCAAAAAGTTGGTCTATTTGGTATTGAGGCACATTATCTTATCTAGTGTCTATTCAGAAGTATCATTCTGATGCAAGATGATCACTTTGATGGAAATACTATTTTGTGTTGCCTTAGGATGATGAGAGATTTCATTGTGGAGCTTATAGATGACAGAACTGATGAATTCATCGTGATATTACATGGTCCGACTGGGAGTAAGTTGATGCTTTTCTTTCGCTATTGTTATTTTTCCGTATTCCCTTTGTGAATTCCTTTTGCCTTTGTGAAACACATTGATAGAGCTTTTACCATGCTGAAGGTGTGTGTAAAAAGGAGACTAATTTTTCCCCTTTTTAGAAATGGAATAAAATTTCTGATTTTGGGAATTACATGTGTGGTTGTTTTGCCGACAGGTCCATACAAGGGTGGAGTTTGGAAATTACATGTTCAGCTTCCAGACGCTTATCCTTACAGGCCTCCTTTGATTACATTTATGAACAAAATTTTTCACCCAAATATTCATGAGCAGTGAGTTTGCTATTCGTCTTCTTGAGCAACTTGAACTTTCTCGGAACAAAATCACTAGAAACATGACTATATGCTTTCTTTGAGCTCCAGCTTGGGCACCATTTGCTTGAACGTGATTGACAAAGATTGGAGTCCTGCATATGGTAATTATCTGTCTTTGGCATAAATATTATCACCATTATGACTTTTTTCTCCCTATGGCGAAAATGATCTACTTACCAGAAGAATTCGAGTTTTTGATTCTAGGGATGGGGTCAAGTAAGCTATTTTCTTCTCATCTCTGGTTATCACTTGCTGTTTCGATGCAGAATTTGTGAAGGTGTTTGATATCATCCTTCCTCAGCTGTTGCTATACCCAAATCCTTCACATGGCCTCAATGAAGATGCCATCTTCCTACTGATGACCAACAAAGAGGAATTTGAAGAGAAAGTTAAAGGTACAACATCAGAATTCACGGTATACCTATGTGTGACAGTTTATATATTGAAGGAACCCTGTTCTTGTCTACGGGGTTGAAAAACTGTCTTGGTTCTTGTGGCACTTTGCACCGAATATATTTTTCTTCCTGATGATTTTGAACACGTGGTTTTTCTTTCTTTTGATTTGTTAGCTTTTATAAATTTGATGAATTTGCCAAGGGTTTGTAATGAATAGAGAAGCCACAGGCTTTCTATTCCTTTGCAAATGTGCACTAACTGCTAGGTAGTAGGTGAAGGTGACTGAAGACTTCTATAGTCGTAAAGGCGGAAAAGGTTTCTGCTGATTATTTCCAGGACATTAGAATTAAGAACTCATGGGAGTAAGAAACCTAATTAAGCTTGGAAATTTGTGATTTGATCTTGTGTGCGGCTTACTATTTTCTCCCTCTGGCCACCTTTAAATCTTTTTTCTTCTGTTGTGTTGATCATATTTAAACTCATAATTGGAATCTTTTTTTTTTTTTTTTTTTTTTGTGATTTGTTACCCAACGTAACTTGAATACTTATTCTTATGCGCAAAGAACCATGAAGTTGACTGCTGGAAATATTAGTGATTTATCACCACAACTTATCTGGGAGTTGCACTGTTGCTCGAACTTGAAACCTTCTAGCTTCTTATACTAATATACTGCAAGGCTGCAAAATCAAATTTCTCTACGCAGTAGATAATTAATTTTGTTGCTCTTATGCATGACTCTTTTGTTAATAATGTCCTTGCGCCAGATAGGCATTTTTTTGTATCCCTTTGTGTGCCCATCGCCCTCTATAACATTTACATTTCAGCATCATAGATTAATGGTTACTGACTGAGTGACTCCCATTATAATGCTCATTGTTTTGCAAACAAATTGTATTAACTACTATAGTTTAAAAACATTCAGAATACTGTGTTCTTTATGCCAAAGAGGAGGATATCATTGGTTCTAGCAGTAGAGCAGAAATCCTTGATGAGGATTTCAGTGATTCTGAAGATGCATCAAGTGACAATGATTCTGAAGATGCAGTTGCAGGAGTTTTAGAATTATGAGAATGAGTGAGACTTCATGTTCCATAATCCATAGCTGTCATGGATGTAACACTAGTCTATAACAAGGTGAGCTTGTTCACATATAATTTAATGTTTTTTTTTTGTCCAGAAATTATAGAAACTGTAAGCTTGTGTAACTGTGTTACAAACTTTGTTCACAATTGGCTTGTCATGCTTCCAGTTCATGTGCATCCTGCAGGAGTTGTGAAAGTGGTCGTGATACTAATTCTCATGTACTAGCTATGTTAACTCAGATTCGGTATGAAGATAAAAAACGGGCCTGTCCAAGTGCCGGTCTTACCCAGGTTTTTGGTTTAAATGAAGTGTCATACCAAATGTTGGTGTGTCGAATGTCCAGCAGGGACACTCGGTAATATGAATAATCAGAGTACAGCGCGTGCAGAGTGTGCTACCGTCATAATTATACTGGGACTAATGCGGGGTTATTTCAAGATCCGGGGATTCTGTCTATGTACTTGTTTGGTCTGTGTGCCTTGACTCCAGAGGATGAATATGGTGGCAGAACTAGCGACCAGTGTTTGTACGAGTTGTGTAATTATTACTTGGTAGCTTCTTCTAATGAATGTGAATGTAAATATTTTTTCCCGTCTTGGGCATTGGTGGGATAAAGAGGGTCAGATGAATAAAGCATTGTCCTTATGCTCAATTCATTATGGAAGCGGTTTGCTGGTAACACAAAAAGACCCAATTCAAATAGAGCAGATTCAGCCTTAGTCGAACGTACCGATTCTTAATGTTCCCCACTTTATCTCCTCCAAGGATTTTTCTATTCTCTTGAATGTTACATAGTTCCCAAGATATGCTCATTATCATCTAAAACAAACTAGATTATGGAATATGAAGTCGCGGTAAAATTCATCTTAAGATAAAAACCAATAAGTGGATCATGCATTGATGTACTAATCATATGATATAGTTTTTGAGCATTAAGATAAAATTTTTGAGTTTTGTTTTAAATATTAGGAGTTTTATTATAATGTTTTTGAGTTAATTCTTTCAAACATAAAGCTAAAAAAATTACCAATATAACTCAAAATATTACATATAAGCTCAAAAAAATATTATAAAGCTCAAACAAAATACACAAAAACTCAAATATATATGGAGTGTGATGTAATACATCAGATGTATAATCCTTTTTCTCGATAAAAATGGGTTAAATATTTTTCAACTTATATATTTTTTTCCCTTCTGGTCATTTGTTTACCTTTCGATGTTGAGGATATCTTTAAAGGGTAGTTTCATCATTCATATAACTAACATATAGTCCACTTGTCACTGAATAATGATATCTACAAATGGCCTCCTCCTCTTTTTTCGATCTTTGTGCCAAAATTAAAGATAAACAAATAATCAAGACGGAGGGAGTATTTAATAGAAATCTTTTATTATTCGCTAGACATCCTCATTTTATCTAATCTAGAATACTTGATTTGTTTAAGTTTAAAAAGAATATTATTGACTTAAACAAGTATGTATGATTATGAAAAGGCAACCAACTAATTGGTCTTATAACATAAATATGACTCACAATTAAAATTAGCGCAATTAAACTTGAGATTAAGTAACTGTTCGAACTTTGAACAAAAAATATAGGGATATTTTATGGTGTACCCCCGAGTTTTTCGGTTTTCTATGTTATACCCCTACATTTTTGAAATTCTATGGTATACCCCTAAACTCTATACATTAGTTTATACAATGACCTTATTCATTTTCTTTGATAGCTTAACTTCTTAATTGATCTATTAAATCGTCTATTTTATCATTGCAATTACTCGACCACCTACACATTTACTTATTAGTTCGCCGAATTATCATAAACCCACCAAATAGTATACGGATTTAAGTCAAATTCGTCAAATCGCCATTATCATTTCATGCTTCATAAAGGAGGATTTTAATAGTTGTTTGTACTTATTAAAAATGATTTGTGATATTTCTCGTATAAAATGATAATACAACATTAATAAGTCAAAATAAAGGTCAAAGTACGTTTGTTTTATAATGATAAAGTTAATGGAGATTTGAAGGAGGTCATGATGAAGAATAAGTAAGAAGTTTAGGGGTACACCATACAATTTCAAAAATGTAGGGATACAACATAGAAAACCGAAAAACACGGAGGTACACCGTAGAATATCCCAAAAATATAAAATACTCTCTCCGTCTTAGTTATTTGTTTTTCTATTTCATTTTTAGGTGTCTTACTCAATTGTTTATCTTTTTTATTTTAGGAATGTCTTCCACACACGATTTGGTTCACTTGTTATTTAATAATTAACTTTTCCTTTTCTTTTTGGGTCTTTGGGTCAAATCAAAAGTAAACAAATGACTGAGACGAAGGGAGTATAATACACGAACTAAAGCAAATAATTTATTGGAAACCAAAAGCTTGAATTGAGAAGATTGAAATGAGTTTTGTATGTTAGGATAAATTTTTTTTTAAAAAAAAAAAACATAAGAATGTTTAAGAAAAAAGGGTAATTGATTAACTAGCTGCTATAGTTCCCTCTATGGTTTTTTCCTCGGGAGAGTTGTGCACCCTTAGGCGGTTTCCTAGGTTTTTGGCACCTTTTTCCAATCATTTTATTGAAAAAAAAAATCTTTTTTTCTTTCCCGTAATCTTCTTTGTTGCAATCGCGGTTATCAATATCCTTTGATAATGGATTCATCAAATTCATTAAACACCATTAACCTAAATGAAGTTTATGAAGGGAATGGAGAGGATAATGGTGTCATTGATCAAACGCTTGAATTAGAATGGGTAGCGGGGGAGGATGCAGAGGCGGATGGTTCTCGTCTGTGTGTTGTTGCTCATCTCTGGACTGGTAGACATATAAATCTAAAAGCTCTTATCGACACAATGGTATCAGGCTGGAAGATGAAGGGAGTTGTGGAAAAAAAGAATAAGATCATCACCTTTAAATTCGATGATGAGGAATATAAAAAGCGGGTATTGGAGGAACAACCGTGGCATTTTGAATGACATATACTTGTTCTCCCGGATCTACGTGGGGATGCGATTCCGACAAAGGTACCTCTTTATTTCTCTCCAATATGGGCACGTGTTTACGACTTGCCTATTATGGATAGGCAAAATTTTGAGAATGCCTGCAATATTGGGAACGCTATTTGGAACTTTTGTGTCTGTGATTCATTCGGTGAACCCGATGATTAGTAGATCTATGAGAATTAAGGTTATTATAGATGTTCGTAAGGCCCTGACTTATTCGATTTATATAAAATTCAAATGAGGGAAGAAGTGGAGGGTTAGGGTTTGCTATGAAAGTCTCTCATTATTCTGTTATATTTGTGTGTGGGGCATGCAGAGAAGGATTGTGGGAAGAGGATAAGCCCTATTGGAGAAGGACGACGTTATGGGGATTGGCCGAGGGCTTCGCCGTGGAAGGTGGCGCGTACTGAGGATGATAGGGGTAGAAGGGGAAGGCTCATGTGCAAGGAAGTTATCCATAGAGGATGAGTCCGATGTTGTATTTGAGGAGAGGGAGCTGAATAGAATGGTGGAAATGATGCGTAGTGTGTCACATCTAGAGACCAAGGTTGGGAAGGGAATATCTATGAGGGAGGCTAATGCGGAGTGCGTCATAATGGAGGAAGGATCACAACTGGTGGCAGTATGGGATGTGGGGTGCAAAGGAGTTTGGGGAAGGGTGTTAGAAAACTCAATGGGGCAGAAGGACGGAAGTTTTTTAAGGCTAAAAGATGTAGAGAAGCAAAGGAGACAGAAGATGGGATCCTACGAAGGCTGAGGAAGGAAGTGCCCCTGGCTAGGACAGGGAAGACCGCCACGGGGGAGGGTTGCGGCTGTTGAGGGTCTGAGGAAGGTGTGGGTGTTGGAGCATGGATGTGTTTCGCTTTTTAAAGTAGCGGAGGCTGATGGAGTTCAGCCTCGCGATGAGCAATGAAAATATTAAGCCGGAACTGTCAAGGGTTGGGCAATCCCTTGACGGCTAATATGACACTGAACATATCTTGGGAACTACTAATGATATTAATGACAAATTAAGACTCGACCAAAAGCACTAATCACAAACTTTGGATATTGACAATGGATAACATGTAAGGAACATAAAAGGAGAAAGTTTTGTTTTGGAACAACATGAAAGTAAATAAAGATGAAAGCTTTACCTATAGAGGCAATAAAACAAACGCTAGATATGCAACAATTCAATATGAGATGAAAACGCGGTATAACTCTCCCTTAGTAATTCTACAATGGTGAAGATTGACTCTTTTCTCCCTATTATTATCTACCCAATACCAACAACTCAAGAAATTGGCACACATAATTAAATCATGTATGTGAACCTTTCAAACTCTAACCTCTACTTATTAAACCATGAATAAGACTAGAATTGAGCATGAAAATTGTTACCAAGAGATGTAGCTAGGATCAATTCATACTAGATTAAATCATACTAGCAAGAAAAGACATGTAATTTCCTACTTGTTATATGCATCCTTTAAATCAAGTCAACACAAAACAAGTTTGCTCCAAACAATCCTAGAAAAATTAAACCATTTATCTAATATTTGCACTAGCTACGTAAACAAAATGATAGGGTGATGAAACCACACATTCACTCACTCAACATAAGAAGATT
>VHZZ01018834.1:0-15566 GCA_009801015.1 Silene noctiflora | reverse complement strand
TATACATTATAAAACTAGTAAACACATAGCGATCCCATGACACCCCATTGTGACCGGTTCAAAGCTTTAGGGCGATTTCGCGACTTTAGGACGTCACCCAAGTCTTTGCATTAGCTCCAAACAACTCCTACCCGGGTTCATTTTATTTTGACTCCCTAGATTCATTAGGTTCATTAGCTACAGGTTCCAAAATCGTCGCTCTCATACCACTTTGTAACAACCCCATACACCAAGGTGCTTTACCAAGGCCACCCTAGGCATAGAAGTGCTGCCATCTCGGTTACCCGGGGCAATGTATATCAAATAGACCATAAAGAAATGTACTTTAGATAAATAAGTTTAACTGATTACAAATCCAAATACCCAACAATGTCTAATAAAAATACAAATGTTCCAAACGGCAAACTAACTAAAAGTAATAAAATTTTCAAGACACAGCGGAAGACTTCTAGATATCTCGTGGTGACACAACCCAGCTATCCCATGTGCATCCACACATACCTGCTCAATAACTGCTCACCATCCCCGAATAGATCACCGAAGTTTTTAAAACATTTAAACGGGGTCAGTTACTGAATACATAAAACAAGATACAAAAGATACAACACACTGATCACCCAACTCTTTCACATCTCCACACACCTGACTACACACTAAAGTGTGTAGCTCTGCCAAGATATCCATCGCAACAGGTATTCCACACCGCCATTGGGGGACCGCAGCCGTTCCCACCAAATCTCCACTAATCTACTCCGAGCGAAAACTCAAGTTCCTTAATGTGCACACCCGTTCCTGTGGCGGGTTCCACAAAGGGCGAATCAATGGCGTGAAGCGACTCCCGCAAGTGACTCTACTCAGCCGAGGGCGCGCCTCGCGAACCACAGACAAAGACATCCAATCAAATTATACAACAACAATTACCAATACCATCAAGATAAAAAATATTCACAATCATCACCAATCAAATAACAACACATGTATTCAATAACTGAGTAGGAAAACCCTACCTGAAGTGCAATCACCAACTAGCAATCAAACGCAGCGGATCAAAAGCTTTCCTCTATGAAACCACCTCCTATAACCAAACATACATTCATGTATTACTACTAAGTCAATCAAACACCCAAAACCCCCAAATCTACCCATTTAGGGTTTAACCAAAATTGACGGAACAACATAAAAATGATACTAGGATCTTACCCACAACGCTACGGACTCAATGACGTAAAGAACACTGAATTCCGACGACACAAGCCTTGGGATTTGATAGCAACGCGAAGAAGAAGAAGAAACGTAACTTGTTTACTCTCTTGAAAGGTTTTTAGAAAAGATAAAAGTGACAAAGGAACTGACGGAATACTTTAAATATCAAACACGCATTGCTAAWAAAACCCGAMAGAAATAACCCGTAAGACCGACTTACTCGATCGAGTAAGTGACTTACTCGATCGAGTGCCACACGTACTCGATCGAGTACCCATCAGACAGACTACTGTTTCGAAACCAAGATTACTTACTCGACAAAGTAAGCCTTACTTGATAGAGTACCCCACAGCATAGAAAACCGTATTACTTTAAACAGGATTGTTCACCCTTGTCAGGGTTTAATATCTCAAGGCCACTCGAGGAGATATAACTAAAAATGCGTGGCCACGCTCGGATATGATCTATTGTATATTATCCGGTCAGAAAGTTATACTCCAGATCAAGGAAACCACTCATGATATGATCGTGTGCAAGTACGACCTGGAAGACACCTTTCATTGAGTGGGAGATTTAACGGACAAAAGAATTGGTAGCGCACACTTGTGTCGGACAAGTGGGAGATTGTTGGAGTAGGTGTCCTCCTCAATAGTGCGTCTATATAATAAATCTCGTGAAAGGAATATTAGGGATATAATTTATTATTTGTCAGTTGATCAACGTAAATCCGTAACGCTCGGCTGACTAGATTTTGATATTACTGTCGTAAGACGGCGGTGATTAACTGGTCCCTTTCGGTCACCACCTAATGGGTTTTGCCAAATGGAAAAACCTAATTATTTGTATAAGATATAATATAATTAGTACCTTGTATAAATTGACTTTTAATTAGTCAAGTGAATTTATTTTGATGTCGAGCGATTCAGGCCAATGAAATATATTAGTCAATTATATGATAATTGATTGATAAATAGAAGAGATATAGTAATTAATCGTTAATTAACTAATAATGTGTGTGTACATTGTGAGGCGGATGTAATTAGTTAATGATATTTACAAGAGGTTGTAAAATTAACTAATTAATTATTATAAGACACATTTATATTGATAAAATGGTAAAATGTCACTTAATAGTTAAGTGTAAATTATTTGTTAATTTATAGTATTTAAGTGTTAAATAATTAAATTAATATTTAATTATATAATATAATTAAATATAAGTCTTATAAGATTTTGTGGGACAAATGTCGGAAATCAAAATGGACTTTTTTCTTTAGTGGGCCAGTTGCATGGTTTATGACACATGGTAATTGGGCCATGTGATTATTAGGCCATTATCCACTAAATTGAAGATTCAATTGTTTACATTTGCTTCCCTATATATAGGCCCCTTTTACACACATTATAGAGTGATTTTTTAAGACAAAAAAACACTCCTAAAAGGCCCTTTGGCCGGCTCCTCTATGAAGAAAAAAAAGGTTGTGTTTCCTTCTTCTTCATCATCATGAATTTGTTAATCATAAAAATTTCAACAAAAATTCAAAAATAATAACATACATAACTTATATTATTAAGGTAATAATATTACATAATAAACAAGTTTTCCTATAAAATTATCTAGTTAATAATTTATAGGATTTTGGGATAATCTTAGGTGCATCCAAAGGAGATATCCTAATTTGGATACAAGGAAATTCATCCAAGCATTTTGATTCTATAAAATTACTATTGTAGTAATTTTATTGCCACATTACCAATGTAAGGAAATTCTAGCTATTTTTATCTTATTTTAGTTTTTTCTTTTGCATGCATGTGAGTTAAGACCATTTAAATTAAATTAATTAGTAATTTAACTTTTCATTAGTATAGTCTAATGAGGGTCTTAAACTAACAATTGGACCACAAAATTTTCACCAACATCGTTTCCCCATGCCTTGTCTTGCTCACTTTTCGGTCTTAGATTTTCTAATGAGTCTCCACATAAGTTAAGGCATCATCCAACTCAATTGTCTCCGCTTATAGAACATCGGAAGGATCGCTTACATACTTCCGTAATTGAACACGATCAACTGTCGGGTAAAGTGCTAAACGGTAGGCTACTTCCCCGACCTTATTTAAAATTTCATATGGCCCTATGAACTTTTGTCTCAACTTAGCCCTCTTCCCGAATCTCAGCATCCCTCTCATTGGAGAAACCATAAGTAGAACCTTGTCACCAACCGCGAATTCAATGTCACTTCTTCTTAAGTCGGCATAGCTTTTTTGCCTATCTTGATATGCCCTCATATTTTCTCGGATTATATGCACTTGGTCAATCATATTTTGAATCAATTGGGGTCCCAACAAGACGGCTTTGGTTCTATCGTCCCAACATATCGGCCTTCGGTACTTTTTTCCATACAAAGCTTCAAATAGGGCCATGCTAATGCTTGCAGGGTGGCTATTGTTGTAGGAGAATTTAGTCAAATCAAGTCTTTCCTCACAAGTACCTCCAAATTCCATTACACAATCCCTTAACATATCTTCAAGAGTTTGGATAGTCCTCTTTGTTTGCCCATCCCTCGCCGGGTGCGTGGATAAGGGAAATCGCCCGCGCGATGTTTTTATTTCAAAAAACATTTTCCTTTTTGAAAGAGTCGCCACTAAATTTTTAATGGAATTTAGAATCCAATTTTGTAGAGATTTTGAATTCATGTGAGTTTACGTGTTAGGAAGTTTAAATCAATTTTATTAATGACAACACCCAACCCCGCCCGTTACAATAACGATCTCTACTAGATAAAACAATGGCTATTTGGCTACATATCTCATGCGGTATGCAACCGTTATTTTAAACCCTAAGCATGTGACATTAATTCTATGTCGGTTTAATGCAAATAAACTCGTCGAGTAAATTAGCATGTGAATGTTCATTAAGACTATTCTAATCAAACTAAACAAACAAAAGAGAGGGATAGAAACATCTTACTCATATCATAAGAAATATTAACAGACATTAAAGGTTAATTCACAATTAATATAAGGATAAAAATTGTAAACAACTGAAACAAGCAACGAGGCATGATGGCACGCAAAACGAAGCTTAGGCTGTGTCATATGCTCGGCCAACACGTGACCTAAATGGTCCATCAAGGTGAAGATGTAGCCTATTCTAGGTCAAGCCGGTTTCAAGCCAGTGATATGCAATATTCTAAAGCATACGATATGAAACAAAGCAAACAACCAACCAAATTAATTGAATATGTCATAAACAATTAACATGTGATTGGAATAAATAAGAGGACATAATATCATATTCAAAACAGCCCACATAACCATGATTCTCATGTTATTCATAGCACAAGATGATAAATCAAACAACTACGCCAATGATCGATTAATCACGTTAAACGGTTTTAATTAAAGCATAAGTAAAATAATTAAATCTAAACATGCTTACCTAATCATGTGAGATAAATAAACCATACATAAAATTAGACCATTTATAGCCTTATACTCATGTGATACACGGTCCATACTCACGGCACACATATCAAGAGACAAATTATCATAAAGCATTCTTATTCATAAACCATTTTAATCAATTAATTATAATTAATTAAAATTAAACATGTGGATGAAGCATATGAGTCTAAATTAAATGAACTATTCTAGCCCAATGATTCGAACCACATGGAAGCATAGACAGACGATCAATTCTTGACATAATTATTTCATAATTACGATAAAACATGTAAATAATCAAAAACATGTGAATAAATAAAAAAACATGCAAAATAAACAAATTAACATGCTTTAATAAACAAAGATTCAAAATTTAATGAAATAAAAAAGTCTAGTTCATGAATTTAAGCATCATGCTCAAATTAATCAAATTTAAACAAGATAAATTAGTTAAAACAATTAACATGTTAAAGTTTTCATGCGATTAATCATAGAATAATTCTTATCCTAATAGAAGACAAATCCACAAAATAAAGGTCATCCATCGGCATATTCAATATTATATAATCCCGTTCTCCTTCATTCAAAGACAAAATATAATAAGTATTGTTTGTTAATATGACTAAATTGATTTAATTCTGTCTGAATCTAAATACGAGGATATGTAAATGGAACGAGACCACTTCGATGACTTCAGACAAATTATAGGGTCTCGACCATGTCAACACACTTATTCAAATTGGCACTTTAACTCGTACTCATACTATGCTAAATATTTCATATTTAACAAAATACGCAAAATAAGAGGATATAATACAAAATAATTAATATAATTAAAAGACGGAATTAAAAGGGAGAAAAATAGGGATTTTATTGTACCCTACATGTATCGTTCACAAATTCGTGAGTTGTAATCAATAGTAGGAATTTATCTCAAGGGGCCGTTGTCGACGAAAACAATTTGCAAAACACGTTTTTTGAACTTGGACACCGTTTTTCAAACTCAATTTGTGAACTCGTTTCATGACCAATTATCGATTGGAAAGATGTTATGGAAACTAGAAAAAACTTAGATTATGAAATTGTAAATATTTGAGGCTTATTGTAATTTTAAGGGCACAAAAATCAAGGAGGAAATGCTGCTGAAACAGACCCAAAAAACCGAGTATGCAGACACTCGGTTTTTCGAACTAGTTCGAGGCAATTCTACGGTTTGTTAGGGATTAGTTTCTTCTTATTTGTTAAAGGATGTATGAGAAGCTTAGGGTTTGAATTTGAGAGTCATAGGTGCTATATATAGGGAGAAACGAACGGTTGAAGTAGGGCTACCCGAGTGCACTCGGTTTGGACTGCTTGTGTTTGGGTTGGATTTGGTTACTGTTTTGTGAGATATTTTGGCTAGGTTTTGAAATTATTACACACTAGAAATCTTGGGGGTTAATCTAGGTATGGATACGGGCTTGGGTAGAGCACATAAGGGGATGAACGAACAGTCTTAAAACAGCCCCACACACACGAGCTTACGCTCTGTTTTGGGCTGCTTTGTCCAGCTCTTTGGACGGGTTTTTTGAGGGGTTTACTTATGCTTAGGTTATATTAAACAAGTTAAGATAGTTGGGTATGGAGTAAGGAAGTTGTGTCTCGAATTTGGATTGATTTGAGACGAGTCTGGGGCTTCGAATTGAGGTATGCACACGGGTAAAGCTGAACGCGGGTGGGCTGTTTTGGGACAAGAAATTGAAGGGGTTTAAGGAGGTTTTGGGTTGGGCTTCAAGAGAGTTCGAACCTGAATAGTATGGGTAAGGGATTGGGGCGAACTTTGCCTCGAAATTCGTGTCCAAATCAAGCTAGAAACGAGCTTGAAATCGTATACATAAACCGTCTTAAAAATCGATTTCAAATACGATTTATAAAACATTTTTCACTTTCAAAATGATTTTCCAAATCCAAATTTTATTTTCAAAAAAATTAAATCAAATTATTTTCAATAAAATGAAAGAAATAAATTAAATTGATCAATTTGTCAAGTAAACCAACTAAAATGAATAAATCAATAAAATTAACTAAATCGATCAATTAAAATTTTCCAAATACTTTATTTTCAATAAAATAAATAAATTCAAATAATAAATAAATGAATTTCAAAAGCATTAATTTAAATATCATTGAAATTAAATAACTACTTAATTGACGACGTCCATTCTACATCGTAAAACGAACTCTGAATAAATGACGATGTCAACTGATAATACATGTTGTCCTATGATTATCGGGTGTTTGTCGAGAGCCTACAAATTCCCGTATCGACAAATATTGGTATCTATAGGGTGAAAGGTCGTGCTCATTTCAATTGAGTACCCATTGAGCTTTGAAATTCATGCCAAAATCTAGAGATAAATCTAGAATCACGATCCAATACAATATCCTTTGGAATTCAATGAAGTTTCACCTCGTTCTTTTGACAGGCGTTTTTTAGTTCAATCTTGCTCCAATCCACGTTTCCTTCATTGGAATGAAGTGGACTGATTTAGTTAGTCTATCCACAATCACCCAAACCATGTTGTTTCCTTTTTGAGTCCTTGGCAATCCCACAATGAAATCCATTGATATTGTCTCCCATTTCCATTCCGGCATATTTAAAGGGTGAACCTTCCTTTGCGATACCTATGTTCTCCCTTCATCCTTTGACATGTCAAACATCTGTCACGATTTCCGCCACCTCCCTCTTCATATTAGACCGCCAAAACGTCTTCTTTAAGTCCTTGTACAATTGTCACCACCCGGATGAACCGAGTAAGGTGTGTTATGGGCCTCCTCCAGGATCTTCTTCTCAAGTTCCTTGTCATTTTTTACGCACCACTTTCCTTTGAATCTAAGGCTCCCATCTCCGTGCAATTCAAATCTTGACATTTCACCACTTTCTAAGACTCTCTTTAACTCTTGAATTTTGGTATCGCTCCCTTGCTTTTTCCGGATCTCAACATACAATTCGGGCTCCCAAATCCAAGTCACCGATTATATGTCCTTTCCGAATCATGTGAATACCCAGCTTATCTACTTCCTCCTTTAGCCTCATCATGGACAAGCTAAGGCGGTGCATAAAGAGTGCATCGACTTCCTACTCAACACACCGGCTACTACATTAGCCTTCCCCTCATGGTAAACAATTTCCATGTCATAATCTCCAATGATCTCTATCCACCTCCTTTGCCTCATGTTCAATTTTTTTTTTAGTGTAAATATATTTCAAGCTTTTTTGATAGTAAAATACTTTAAAGGTTGCCCCATAATGGTAATGCCTCCATATCTTCTAGGCAAACACAATGACTCCCAACTCTAGAGCATGTATTGGATAGTTTTCCTCATATGACTTCAATTGCCGCGATGCATAAGTTATCACCTTTCCATTTTTCTTAAGCACACGTCCCAAACCATTCTTTGATGCATCGGTGTAAACTTCAAAGTTCTCATTCCTTTCCGACAATGCTAGAATCGGAACCGTGGTTAGTCGCTCCTTTTGAGTCTGAAAGCCGTCTACAACTCTCGTCCCGCTTGAAACGATTCTCCTTTCTCATCAATGACGTCAAAGGTCTAGAAATCTTCGAGAAATCTTTCACAAATCTTCGATAATAACCGGCTAGGTCAACTAAAATCCATATTTCCGCCACGTTCTTTGGTGCGTCCCACTTAGACATGGCTTCTATTTTTCATAAGTCTACGGATACTCCTTCTTTTGACACCACATTCCCTAAAAAGGCCACCTTCTCCAACCAAATCTCACACTTGCTAAGCTTGGCATAGAGTTGATGGTCTCTCAACGTTTGCAACACGGTCCTCAAATGCTCTTCGTGCTCCTCTCTAGTCTTATAATAGACGAAGATATCATCTATAAATACCACCAAGAATTTGTCCAAGTATGGACTAAACACTCCATTCATGAGGTCCATGAATACGGCCGGAGCATTATTCAAATCGAATGGCATTACCACAAACTCGTAATGTTCATACCTTGACTGAAAAGCGGACTTTGGGATATCCACATCCTTGATCTTAAATTGATGATAGCCCGATCTCAAGTCAATCTTAGAAAACAAGCCGACTTCGCTAAGTTAGTCGAATAGATCATTGACCCTCGGCAACAGATACTTGTTCTTGATAGTGACGTTATTCACCTCTCGGTAATCAATGCACAACCTAAAGCTTTTGCCCTTCTTCTTCACAAATATAACCGGTGCTCCGCACGGCGACACACTAGGCCTAATGTACCCCTTACCCGCCAACTCACAAAGTTGCTTTTACAATTCTTCGAACTCCTTCGGACCTATCCGGTACGAGGCCTTAGAGATTGGTCTCGCTCCCGGTTTCAAATCCACCCTAAATTCTACTTCCTTTTATGGAGGTAATCCGGGAAAGTCTATTTATACTAATCACGAGGTGTAGGTTTAGTAAAAAAAGATAAGATTTGGATAATCCGAAAATATTCTGAAAAACTGACGAAAATCAGCCCAGGAAGAGGCGCAGCAAGAACTGCGACATTTCGAATAGGCACGGTGCCTACTGTGTCATCTCCCGACGCTTTCCCTTCTCAACAAGAAAGATTTCCGCGGTTTGATTTAGAAATTAGGGAAGATGTAGGCTTCCTTACTCCTTAAGGAAATATATTTTCGAGATTTTAAAATAAAAAAATAATATTTAGGAAAAATCTAGAATACTCTAACTCGATATTGACACAATTTTTGACCCGGATGCCAAATCTACTCTAATTACTCCCAAAACGACCGTATCAGCACTTAGATGGCGACCAAGGGTTGACATGACTGTTTGAGCTACCACCTGTCGACGAATTTATGAAATGTAGAAAATCTCTCCGCATATTAAACATGTGGTCCAGTCATCACAGATTGTTTGGTGGGAGGTGTATAAATGAGGTATCTACATAGCCTCCACTTTGACTGAGGCTTGGACAAGGCAAAAGTCAAAGAATAGCCCTCAGGTCAATCGAAGATTACAAACTGAAGACTATGGCGACGCAAGGCGGCTCAAGGGGTCTGAGCCAGGGACCCGTTGCGAAACGGAAGTCCGTATAAAAATAGGAGTCCTGAAATTTGTAAGGATACTAAAATTTCCGGAATTTAATATATTAAATCCCCATAAGAAAAGGAAATAATCACTAAAACGGGTTTAGGAAAGTCCCTTGCAGGAAACAGCATGGAATACGCCCCAGGAATAGGCGCAGCAAGAGCTGCGACACTTCCTGAAGGCGCGACAGGGGCAACGGCCTTTCTTGAGCTTGTCTCTTCCTGAGCAGAATTTAGGAAAGGCCGAATAGTATAAATAGAGACCTAGGGCAAGCTTATATTCGCACAATTCTTTTTTCTATTATTCCATGGCTTAGTATATACATCCAATAAACTCCAAAGAAAATATTATTTCATAAAATGTGAATGGTTTTGAATCCCAACTTAAGGAGTGGACGAACGAGTTCTCAAATGTCTAGAAGCATGACATGGTCGCCTTCAACATTGAGTCGATCATTAGCTTCAAACAAGTAAAAGTGGTAATACCCTTTTTAGATACATGTCTTGAATACTGGAATCACGATAGTCGTGTTTTTGCCTTTCTGGGAGACAAAATTTGTCCTTTTCCGGAGGAATTGGCAGCGGTTAGTGGATGGGATGTGGAAAAACTTCTTGTACTACCTCCTAGTGCTCAAGGTTATAAAATAAAATTAGGGACCTTCTAGGTTTGACAAAAGCTAAGGTGGACCGCCTTGTGACGCTGAGAGGTGTGAAAATGTTCGATCTGGTTAACTGTATCATACACTGGGAGGACCCTACTATTTCATACGGTGCGAGGCGCAGGGCATTGGGATTTTTCCTTCTACATTATATTTGTGTTGAGGGGCCATGTTGATGCCGAGATGAGATGAGATCCTCGTTTCCTTGTAATAATTGAACAATTGCAGCTACGCAAGAGCCCAGCTTGCTTGATATTGGGAGAGACCATCCTTGGCTTGGACAATAGAAAGGTGAATCGCGAGCTGCCATACATGGGGAGTCCCATTATTTTATAGGTATAATGACCCTTTCCGTCCCTCTTTTTTTTTTTTTTTTTCTTTGGCTATTCCTTTGTTGATGGTGGTGTCTAATCCTTTCGTCTCATATTTCATATTTGGCTCATGTAAAGACTTCGATTAATCGAGCCCCCTGTTGATGTCTTTGGATACTGTTCGTGATCGATCTCGATGAGAAGAAGATTGTATATGGTGGACATTACTCGAGTCTGCAATTACTGGGAAAACAAGCTAAAGTGTAGTGAAGGTGGGCCCCTAATTAAATGGATCGTCACCTGGTGGCATCTAGAATCATTGACAGGAGTATCGAGCCTTGACCCCACACGATCGATTCGCGTTCTGGGCTTAGAGTTTATGGTTAGCATTTTTCCTGAAAGGCTCTTGAGACAAATTGGCTTGAAGCAAAAGATCCTGAAGCTTAACATGGTACCGCAGACAGCCTTGGCACATACCTCCAAATATTGTCGCGAGTGGGCACTCTGTTGGGCTTAGAGGACTGTTTGGTACATACCTACTACTGTAGGTTTGCCGTGGGTATCTGATTATTACTTGCAATGGGACAAAACTAGCACTTTGGAAGAACGCGAGAAACTGAGGAAGCATGAGCCTTTCGATTACAAAGTTTTCGAGGTGGCTAAGCAGAACCAGAAATACTTGACTGAAGAGGAAGAGGAAGTTGGGTTCCGAGTTGTTTGTCCAAAGAAGAAGATAAAGAGAGCTCCTCCTGTTGATAAAATGGTGGAGGATAGTGATGTGACTCGTATTTACGCACATTTAGTCCCCTAACCAGACTCGTTCCACACTCTTTAATGTATGTATTAGGGTCGTTTCTTATCTTTAGTTAGCTAATTGCTATTCAATGAGGTTTTGGTGCTTTTCATAGGAGAAGAGTGTCGACCTTGGATTCATGAGCATTTTGGGAGCTAAATTGATCACACTTAACAACCAAGCGAGAAGAAGGGATCAAGACTAAAGGCCATAGTATTTATATGAAGTATTCGGGCAATTATGGAGAGCCCCCACAAGTCTTAGGGCCGCAAGGCAAAGGAGCAAGCACTGGTGGAAGACTCGTGCGAGTCCAGAGCAAACTCGTGCGATTCCTCCCTGACTCTCACAAGTCCCCCAACAGAGTGTATCGTTCATTCATTTCAAGGACTCCCACAAGTCCTACTAGCTTTAGCTCTTCCTTGGACTAATTTAAGGGGCCTAATCGTCATTTAAGCCCTTAATTAACCTGAATACTGTACTTAGTATAAATAGCCTATGTAATTGTAAATTAGACACATCTTTAGAATCCATCTCTTAGCTTAGATTAGCTTAATTACACTTTAATCATTTCCTTGTTATTCAAGAAACTTTAGATCTAGTTTATAATTGGATAATTCTTGCGTTTTGGATTGAGGATTTGACAACTTCTCATCATTAATTAAAGTTTTCTTCTATTGTTCTTCCATTCCTTTATTCATCTTAAGTTGGTATAATCTTTTTACTCTTTACTTAATCATTCACTTACTTCTTTTGTTAATTTAATTCATTATCATCATGTTTATACTTGCTAAGATGATTGACACCCTGTTTGACATGTTTACCATAATGATATGTGAGTAGTCCTCTAGTTAGGGTTAATGGGGGATTAGGGGAGTAACCATGGGGTAGATCTATGTATGATGAGTTCAGATGAATGATTTTTTGTTATGTTCTTCAACTTATGCACATGTTATATTTGATGAAATGCTTGATTGACAACCTAGCATGATTCTCTATCTTTTTAACAAAACTTGTAAGACATAAATCAACTCGAGTATTGTTAGACCATGCATATGTTGAATATGGAGAACGAAGTCGTTGTAGGTGTCGTAAGCTATAAATCAACTCGACTCCGAGACCTAAGTCTTCCTAGGGATTGTACGATATAAACGAACTCGATCCCAACATAACTACAATCAGTTACCGGATTAATTACTATGACCATACCATGTTTCCTCCTATGAACCCATGACACCCTATTGCCGTTAATCAATTTTTTACATCTCCACTTTTAATTGCATGCTTTGTTATTTTATTTATTTACATTTTCATCATAGTAGTATAGCTTTCATCTCAACCCAAATTTGTGACACCAAGACATGACTAATTTGTATTTGATCATAGTTTGACAACCCGTCCTTTTGGATTGAACTCTACTTTCTACTTGTTAGTTAGTTAGAGTATAAATATTGTTTTGATAGGAGGTGACAACCTAGACCCCCATAAAAAATGGCGCCGCTGCCAGGGACGGTGTATTGTTGAATTGTTTTCATTTATTGCTTTTTAGTTGTGTCTTTTTCCTTGAGGGAGCCAATTCCTCAAGGGGGTTCTAATTATTTTCTAGTGTTTTACATTTTGTATGCCTAGGAGTTTACAAGGTAATCACCTACCTATCGATCACGAGATTGAGAGGACATTGAGAGGTATAAGGAGAACCTTTAGGGGAGCTTCTACTTCAACAACGGGGGAACCAAGCTTTGGTATCCAAAGGCTTGTAGACGTGGGAATTGCACAAGTGGAAAGAATTGAGTTTACTAATCCTTTTGCAAGACAAGGAGAAGGTAACCCAATTCTAAACCGACCAATCATGCCTAAGTTTTCATCTCATTATGTACCAACCGAGGAGAACCAACCAAATGATACTCCGACACCCCCTCATTTAACCGGAAATTTATAGCAAAATCCGCCTTTATTCAACTCGTTGAAAGAAGCCAATTTGGAGGGATGCCAAGTGAGGATCCACATCTTCACATGCAGACTTTTTGTGATTATTGTGATGTTATTTCTCAAACGGGTGTAACAGAAGATCAAATTTTATGGGCATTGTTTCCTTTTTCCTTAATCAGAACCGCCAAGCAATGGTTGAAAAGCCTAGACAAAGCTACTTTTGGTATCGATTCTTGGAAAAACTTAGCATTTGCCTTCTACAAGAAGTTCTACCCACCTGAGAAAACTAACATGCTTAGAGCCCAAATCACCGATTTTAAACAAAGAGATGAGGAGTCTCTCTATGAGGCTTGGGAAAGATTCAAAGAAACATGCCGTTCTTGCCCTCATCATGGGTTGACCGAGTAGTTCTTGGTCCAACAATTTTGGAATAAATTATTTGAAGTTTCAAGGAATATCCTCAATATGGGGTAAAATGGGAGGTTCACCGAAGTTTAAGACAACCAAACATGGGACAAAATAAAAGAAATGGCGGTCCATAATTCCCAATATAGTAGGCAAAAAAAGACCACTAGAGGAGGAAAGCATGATGCGGATTCCATCACTCAACTAAGTGTCGATTTGAATGCACAAAAGTTCTCAAATCGATACAATGAACTTGAAATTTGACAAAGCTATGGCCAAGATAAGTGAAGCCTCTAATTCATCGAAGCAACAAAGATCCTAACATGTCAATTCTATGACGGTAGCACCATCCATTCCCGATGGCGTTTGTGAAAGTTGTGGAGCTTTGGGACACACTCAACTTGAGTGTAGTGGAATTACCGAGAAAATGAATGTATTTCAAGTTTACAAAAGCGGCACCCCTACTCGAACTTTTACAACGAAAATACCAAATTCCACCCTAATCTTTCATAAACAATCCAAAATGTTCAAAATCCAACACCATACACTCCACTCCCAATGAGAAATACCACTCAAAGACCTTTCTACAATCAAGGATTTCAAAGGCAGACTTCCTACAACCAACCCAATGATCAAGCTTTTGATGTTCAAAAAGCGGTTTTGCAAATGCAAAAGAATCAACAAATTTTTTTTGCTCAAATGCAAAAGGATAGTCAAGCCAAGGACATCACCATCAATAACATCCTTTCTCATAACAAGATGATGGAGACTCAATTGTCTCAATTGGCATCTTCAAGTTCTTAAAGGCAAAAGGGGCAATTACCACCCCAAGGTACACACACACACTAGGAATGAAACTATCAATGGCATCCACTTGAGGAGTGGTGCACATTATGAGGGACATAAGGAGACAATTGAAGAGGAAAATGTTGAGAGAAATGCTAAGTCGAGGGAAGGGATGAAAAATGGAGGTTTGAGAGAAAGGAATGAGCCGGACTCATCAAAAGGGAATACCAAAGTAGTAGATACTACTACAAATGAATCATTGAAATGGAGAAATGAAGAAAAGGGTAAAGAAGTTGAAAGGGAGTCCATCGTGATTAAGCTACGCTTTTCAAGTCGTCAAGCTAAACCCAAAGTTTATGAGCAACTTAAGAAGTTCATGGAAATTGTGAAGAACTTGGAAGTTTCTATCCCATTCACGGAACTTACCACTCATAACCCGGCCTATGCAAAATATATGAAGGATATTATTACCAAGAATAGGTCCATTAAGAGGTCGGAGACTATTACCTTTACCGACACTGGTAATGCCATCATTCAAGGAAATTCACCACCTAAGCTTAAAGATCTGGGAAGCTTCTCTATCCCATGTACCATTGGAGACACCACCATTGACAAAGCACTATATGACCTAGGTGCTAGTGTTAGTGTCATGCCATATTCGGTGTGTGAAAAGCTTGATGTGAGGGAATTGAAGTGTACTTCTATGACATTGCAAACGGCGGACCGTACCATAAAGAAGCCATTTGGAGTATGGGAAGATATGCCGGTAAGAGTTGGCAAATTCTTTATACCGGTAGATTTCGTCATAGTGGCTATGGAGGAAAACTATAATGTACTCATCATTTTGGGGAGTGACGAGGTGTCGTACCCTATCAAAAATACCCTTGGTACAACAAATAAATGTAGTATAAAGGGGTCGAATTCCACAGAGACGTAACAAATTTTTCTATGCTAAAGTTTG
>VHZZ01018833.1:16505-27952 GCA_009801015.1 Silene noctiflora | reverse complement strand
GTGTAGTCAGTGATATGGAGTGGAGTTGGTGTGGCTTGTACTGTGTTGCTATGTTTGGTTTGTGTTATCAGTAACTGACCCCGTTTTGTGATTGAAATCTGTGATGATCCATGCGGGGATGGTGAGCAGTTGTAGAGCAGGTTTGATATGCACGCGATTGGGATGGCTGGGTGTTCTTCACGAGATTAGAAGTCTTCCGCTATGTCCAGTTTCATAGTTGGTTGTTAGACCTTTGAGACTCTTGTACTTCTGTTTGAGACAGTTTTGGATAAACAGTTGTAATCTGTTAAATTATTTAATTAAACAAGTTTCGTTATTGTCTATTTGATTATCATTGCCTCGGGAGACCGAGATGGTAGCACCTCTATGTCTAAGGTGGCCTTGGTAAGGCACTTTGGAGTATGGGGGTGTTACATTGGCAGGGCGGAGTCATCAACGGTCTTTCGTAGTTAACTTCCGCGTGTCGTTGTCGTACACTTTGTCACTTTTGGGTTTTATTTTTGTATTTAGAGTTTGGAGACTTGTAACCTTTTTTTAATAAGTAAATCTTTAGTTATGTTTCATTATTGTTTCTGTGATGTACACTAACTCGGGTAACCGAGATGGCAGCATCCTCACATTTTAAGGTAGTCCTTGATAAGGTACCTTGGGGTATGAGGGTGTTACACGGGTACTCGATCGAGTACGAAAGACACTCGACCGAGTACAGCCTACTCGACCGAGTGTCACCGTAGCTCCGTCGAGTACCACCCAGTCAGAAGTCTGACTAAAACACACTACGAGTGTACTCGGTCGAGTACACCCTACTCAGTCGAGTACCCCTTAATCGACTGAGTACTCCTCGATCAAAAATGAGGAGTATTACAGATTAATCGACTGAATTAAGGTTAGAGATTGAGGGATTGAGTGATTTTGGAAGTGATGCCATAGTTAATCGATTGAATTTTGAATTTTTGGGAAGAAAGAAGAAAGATTTGGGGATTTAGGGTTAGCTTTGATTGTGTTTTTATTGATAATCGATTGAACGTAGGAGTAATGTGTTTGTGTATATTGGGTTTCTTTTAGTAAATAGTTAAGGGTAGTTTGGGTATTTTACGTAAATCGTTACTAAAAAAGCCGGGAAATAAGAAAAACGAGCATCGGGTCAAATATACGGGGGTGATTGGGGAGTATACATAAACGTTTGGGGGTTATTTGTAAAAAATAAAATACATGGTGGTTATTTGTAAAAAACCGCAAATACGTGGTGGTTATTTGTAATTCATCCTAATTAATTAAACAAAGTACTACAAGCGTAGAACTTCTTACATCCAACATGAAAGTTAAAAAAAATACACCCAAACCAAACTCTTACTCGTACAAAGGATCTTACAATGAACATTCGCATGAAAGGAAAGGAGAAGTCAGAACCAAACTAATTTTTTGAAAAGAAATACAAAATGAAGAAAGAAAAGAGGCATAAACCTGGTAAAAATGGAGTTTTGAGGTCTTGAGGGAGATGAGTGTAGTTAGTGTAGATAGAGAGGAGTATGACTATGCGAGGTGGTGTATAATAAATGAGTAGATGAGTGGAGCTCTTGTTTCTAATGAGTGTGGGATAGGTAGGAGGGTACAATAGAAGTTAAATGTTCTTTACTTTCAATTTTTTTAGTATAAAAAAAATATAGGATAATAATTAATCTCGGATTGTTTTTATAAACGATTTGAATGACATTCGATCATTTTTTAATACTCGTTAATATTATAAAACTTTTAATTTTGCTTAACTTTTCTGAACTTAACTTAATTTTACTGAACTTAATTTTGTTGAAATTTTCTGAATATAATTTTGCTGAATTTAACTTAACTTAACGAACTAAACTTAATTTGTTTGAACTTAACTTAATTTTGTTGATTTAAGTAAAAAAAAAAAACAAAAAAAAAGGCCTTAGTAAAATATACATCCATCTAATAGAAAGTATATTCGTAAAATCTAATTAAAAGGGTACCTAAAATAATGTGACATGACGAATTTTAATGTGACGTAGAATATTTAAATGTGACGTGACATATTTTTAATGTGACATGGCGAATTAATATGACATGAAATATCAATTTATCATTACATGACATTAATTTAATTCATTTATTTATAAATTAATTTAATTGACTTATTTATAATATTAAGGGGTATTATCATTATTCCTAAATTAATTTTGTATATTAAATATATTGTTTTTCAAAATTTATTTAACCCTTACAAATTTACATCAAAATTTATTAAGTTATAATTAATATTAACATTTTAATTGAAATTTTTTTAATAAAAAATGTTAATAAATTTCATAATTCATAATTAAAATTGAAATTTTAATTGAAGCTTTTGTAATAAAATATGTTAATAAATTAATTAAAGTTTTTCATATTACTTAACACTCACCATTTTTATTAACATTTTTTCCTATTTAATTCAATTGTTTAATTAAACATAGTAATAAATTGATTAAAATTCTTTATAATACTTAACACCCATCAAATTAATTAATATTTATTCCTATTTAATTAATTTTAATAATATAATATGTTAACAAATTTATTAAAAATCTTTATATTACTCTCTAAACAACTCTCATGTAAGGTGAATTTAAAAAAAAAAATTAAAGCAAACCTTTTACATTTCATTTCTCCTTACTTTATATTTATGTTTATATTAAATTTGCTAATAATGAAAAAAAATGCTCAAAAGTCATAAAACCTTGCTACATATTTATGGATATATTAAATTTGATAATAATAAAAAAAGACGTCCAAAAGTCATAAAACGCATCCTGAATTGGCTATAAATGGTTGATGGAAAACAACATTTGTTAGCCAAAATTCAAGCCAATATTTTTTCTTACCCGATCATCACCAAGAGAATTGTATGTGTCAATAATCTTTCTTACCATTGTATCAACATCAAGTAAGTTTATTAAGGTTTTAAATTAATAACTTATTTGTTTATTTTTAAGTTCCATTTGGTTATGAAATACTTATCACAATTTTAAACTTCACATATATGTTGTTTTGTTCTCATTTAGGGGCTATCGAGATTTGTTGAGTTGTGTTATTCAAAGGTAAAAATACTTACATATTTATGATTCAATGCCCTCTTTCTTTCATTATTTAAGGGAAAACTTAAATTAATAACGATAAGGTTATATTCATAAATCAAATCCCACCATTTTTTTTTTTGTTATTAATCACTCAGTAGATTTTTTTTCTTTTTTGTAGGGATAGTTCATTGGAGAAAGAGGACTATATATAAGAAGAGAAATATTAGAATTGCTTAAACAAATACTCCCTCCATTCCACTCAATACTATATTATAACTATAGATTGACAACATGAATGTGAATGATTAATTGTTTTTGGTTTCATAAAAAAAAATTAGTATTTCAGAAACTTTCAAATGTATGTTTTATTTTGGTATGTGTTATTTTTTTATTCATCATTTTCGCTTTGAAAAATAGCTCTCATAGAATGAAATTGAAGTTGCGAGGATCTTAATCTTATTAACAAGTTGGACATAATAAATTCTATTGACACGGATAATGGCTAAATGTACATTATTATCTAATATTTATGCGTACACGTTATATTATCTAATTGCAATGAGATTTGTAGTAGGCTAGTAATTACTCGGACAAATCTTAACAATACAATAAAATAATAAAATTAAAACAGATAAATCCGTGAATTCCACGGGTCACAAACTTAGTTTTAAGTTTAAAACGGATATTATATGTAACATTACGGGAATAACCAAGGAAAAGGAGAAAGGTGAAGAGAGAAAAAGGGCGGTTATCCGTTAGAGAAGAGAAGAGAAGAGGGATGTCAGTTCAAGTGTGTGGACTGTGGATGCCTAATTCCGCCATTAATAAGTTGAGCAATCTGCAGTATCCTCTTCATCCTCCTCCTCCTCCTCCTCAAAATGGAAGACACTCTTCAGTAATTTCAGCCTTAGCATCTACTCATCTTCACTCTTCTCCCATCATCCAGGTATTTTCAAGTTTTCTTTGGGTTTTGAATTGTTAGTTTAATTATCGATACTGTTAAAGGAATAGGTTATAATATGTAAATTTATGCCAATCACCTGATTTTGTGATGATAAACTTGTCTATCACTTTGGCGGATACGAATTGATGATAATTGTCTATATCTGTGTTTTAAGGCTGAAATGGGTTCATTTAGTTAATTAGTTAGTTGTATAAACTACTATTCATATTTTGCAGCATAATCAATTGATGATAAATGATAATTGTGTCTCATTTTTATGGATGAAATGACTTATGTGTTACATGGGATGATTACATTTAGATTGTTGGTGGAAGCCCAACTCAATTTAGCACCAAGGTGGAAGATGAATGGTTTGATCTGGAGTCAGATCTTTATTACTGGACAAAGGCTGTACGACCTGTTCAGGTGTCAAATATTTTCTGCCTTCATCATTCTGTCACATCTATTACCACTTTTTGTGCTGACTTTTTTACAACCACCATTTTTGTTTTGCTTTCACCTGAGTAGTGGTACCCAGGTCATATAGCAAAAACAGAAAAAGAACTTAAAGAGCAGCTCAAGCTCATGGATGTTGTTATTGAAGTGCGAGATGCAAGAATCCCAATGTCCACCGGTCATCCTCAGGTACATTGTTTAGAATAAGTGTGATTTATAATGGCTAACAAACTAATAACATACAATGATGATGCCAATCAAAGGTATTGTTACTTCATAGCACTTCTGTATTTCTCACGACTTAAATGGAAACATAATAGATGGATATGTGGATTGGAAATCGCAAAAGAATCCTAGTGTTGAACAGGGAAGATATGATATCCACAGCAGACCGAAATGCCTGGGCAGCCTACTTTGCAAAGCAAGGAGTACGAGTTGTATTTTCCAATGGAAAGCTTGGACTTGTATGCACACATTTTAATTTCCTTTTATTTTGATTTCCGACCCTTTGAATGGGTAACAACTATGTTATGTGGTGCACTATAGGGTAGCATGAAGTTAAATCGCCTAGCAAAGTCAGTAGCTGTTGATGTAAATGTTAAACGCCGTGCCAAGGGGCTCCTTCCTCGTCCTGTAAGTTCTTTCAACTCTTTGTCACATGTTTCATTGACTATTCCATATATGCTACTTTATTTTCTCAGAGCAGAGAGTAGCAAGTTTTCAGCCTGCCCTAGTTGTTCTTATAGTGCGGAGAGCCGCAAGTTTTCAGCTTGCTCTAGTTAACTATTTTGTAAAGTTTGGTGCCTCATGCGATGATTTCTGGTGATATGTTCGCTGAACCATGCCTTTTCTTGGCTAACCTTAAATTCCCCAATCCTCCAAGCCATATATTTTAGATATTGTGTCAGTTTTACATTTGGATAGCTCCAGTCTTCCTGCTATAGGGTTCATATTAGTCGTGAACTTTTTTGTCGTTTGTGTCATTATGTGGCTGATGACGTGTTATTGAAAAACTTGTCAAACACGTAGTCACTAAGTCACAAAATTTTGCCAAATCTCTAACAGCAACATTACCCTAATGTCTCAAGGGCCCCCGCGGGTCCATCTAGGCAGCCTTACCCCTGTCTACAAAACACAGAGACGCTGATTCAAGATGACCCAAAATGAAAATTGCTTCGAGAATTGCATTGAATGAAGGCCAACTTCACAATAAAAAGAAGCGCAGTCATTTTCGTGAGTCATTTTGCTTTACTCTATCATAATCCGGAACCATAGAATAATGAGTCTTTGGTTCTATTGGAAAGGAAAATGAAGAGTTTTCTAAATATCCAAGTATTCAAAAATGTAAAATTTAGAATCTTATAGTAAGTGGCTTTCTTTTATCTTTGTAAGTGATATGAATAACAAGTTGGTGGCTGAAGTTTTATAGACTATTTTCTCTTCCCTGATAATAATTTCTGTGCCGAAATGCTTTGCTTTTTCTTTTTCCCTTCTTCGGATGGAGACCATCTTTCTGCTGCAAGCCTCGAAGCGAATAGGCTGGAAGTTATGTAGTGTGTGGCTATGGATCTAGGTGCCTGTCATGACTTACATCGAGGGCACATCCTATCCTAGTCTTGATCACGGGAACTGGGAACATCTTGAAAAGACTTAAAGTAACTGTTATCGATTCTAATATATGAGTGTTGACCAATTTTTATAATATTGATAAAAGACTTGTTATTCTTTGTTATGATGGAATAAAGCAGAATGGCACACCAAACTGAATATGCTTTTTCGTAATTGTGAAGTTGCAGTCATGCGATGCGATTCTCGATGCAATTTTCATTGTGTCATCCCGATGTAGCCTTTTTGTGTTGTTAAAGCAAGGGTGAGGTTGCATATATTCGACCCCTTACTCCTTTTGCAAGAGCCCGACATTGGGGTAATTTTTATTGTTGTACTGTAGTTGATAAAATAAAAATGTCCATCTGTTAGTCAAGAGTTAAATAACCACGTTGATGATAGAAACTTAAGGCTTGAGATGGAGAAATGGTACAATGCTTCCTTCCTTTCCTTCTTTACCTGGGTCATGAGTCATGAAAACCTTGCACACTTTCTTTTCCTGTAAAAGTGTTGGATTGTCAAGTAAGCTAGTAAAGTGTAGGGTACAGAATCAGTCTCAGGGTCACCTTGCATACTTTCTTTTCCTGTTAAAGTGTCCGACTTCAAAATATGCAGTCGTTGTGTACTGTTGATTGTCTTGACAGCAATTCTCTTCTCGACTTCAGCCTTTTTTTTGTCCCATAATCTGGACTTAGTAATCTCAGATCATGTGCCACTAGATATCCTTTGGTGTTTCATACTGTCACTCTATTTTGCAGTGGACCAATTTACCCTTTCATCTGCGACCCAATAATTTTTATTAAACTTCCATTGATGTTTTAGGAGTAACCTTTAACCTATCTTACACGGACTTTGCGACTTGTTTCTTAAAATTTAACATCACAAAATATGGAGGTGTGATAAAAGGATTACACTGCATGCTAAGTCCATTTGAATGCGGAGCCGACACATAATCTGAACTTGCTGAGGAGTTTAGATTAATCTAAATTTCGTACGATTTGCTGTTGTGTTCATCCTGTTTCTTCATATTATTTTTCTTTGGAAGGGATTCTGCTCCTGTCAAAAAAGATGGGTTTCAAAAGTAATTTTACCACTTTCTTTCCTATTTTGAAAAAGAATGCAGGTTCTGGGTTTCCTTTTTGTGTAACTGACGATATTATGACTGGCTTAGCTAGCCTTTTGAGTGAGTCCACTTTCATATCCAGAAATATGCAAAGCAGATATTGAAGTAGAATGACTCGCTTCTATATCTTTGCAGTTTAGAATGTGCAAAAGAAGTGTTCTATAGTACAAGAGTTGCAAGACTTGCAATAGGCTGGGATGTGAAGAAATATTGTTGTTTTCAATAACTAATTAATATTAGCGTGCACAGACCAATGAGCCATCATGTAAGAATCATTATGTAGCAACTAGCATTCTTAGTGTTAAGCCTTTGAGTGGGTGACCCATTTCCAGTATGAAGTGATCCCTTGTGGTTGATTACTTCATACTACCCAAGCCTGCTGTTATGTTCAATATTAACATGCAAAGATCTATGAGCCACCATGTAGGAAGCATTACGTAGTGCATTTTCAGTGTTAAGCCCTTGAGCGGGCAACTAATTTCCATCTTTATAGATAAATGTGAATAGATCCATTGTGGTTGATCTTGCTATTTCAGCTGTTACATTATAGCCGTCACAATTTTTTTCGAGGGAAATCATGATGTTTTTGTAATGTAGGTCAGGGCGGGAATTGTTGGGTATCCAAATGTTGGCAAATCGTCATTGATAAATCGCTTATTGAAGCGTAGAATGTGTCCTGCAGCTCCTCGGCCAGGTGTTACTCGCCATCTGAAGTAAGCTTTTTATTTGACTGGCACGATGATTCCATTATTCAATATCCTGCGTATAGATGTTCTAGCTAATACTTCAGCTATGTTTCTGATCATCTCAGAATCTTCTCATTGTGCCAATTTACAGAGACAATTAAGCAAACTATCTCAAAGATAATTAATCCTTCTAACATCCACATTATTCTTGTTTAGGTGGGTTCATTTTGGGAATGACCTAGAGCTGCTAGACTCTCCCGGCATAATACCAATGCGGATAAGTGATCAATCAGCCGCTATAAAGCTTGCAATTTGTGATGATATTGGGGAGAGAGCATATGATGTCACTGATGTTGCGGCAATACTTGTGCAAATGCTGGCAAGGATAAAATCAGTAGGTTAGAAATTCTCTCTTTGGCCTAGTCAACTATGGGGATTCCTATGGTTGTCAACGACCACGATATTCAAACTCTTGCTTCATCCCAGCATCACTGTCCTTTTGAATTACTAGTTTAAGTATGTTTCATAACTGGGGCAAAGAATCTCAAGAGCACAAGTGAGAGTATAGTGTATTCCAGGAAAGTAGGAATGTCACAAATAAAGCTAAATGTCACAGTTGACATAAAGCTAATGAAACTGGAGGCATGTTGTTCGTGAAACAGCTTTCTAACGGTTAGATTTTGTTTGTTGTTAGGGACAAAAGCTCTTTACAGCCGCTACAAGATCAAGACTGACGGCCAGTCTGGTCAAATGTAAGTTGATTTTTAGTGATAGGCTGGTCTATTGTAGATGAGAAGTTGTCATTCACAATTAGCTTTATTTGATGTAATGGCACTTCGATTTAATACAGAGTGTTTGTTTCTGATCATCTGTATCTTTGTTTCACTGCAGATTTGTTCAGAAGCTTGCCCTCCAGCTATTTGGTGGGGATGTCAACCAGGCTGCCTTTCGGGTTTTGACAGATTTCAGGAAGGGCAAGTTTGGGTGGGTTGCTCTAGAAAGGCCTCCTAAGTAGGATGGGCTGCTTCTAATCCAAAGTCGGAAAAATCAAACCAATGGAATAGCTATGTTCCTGTGTACACTGGATAACTGTTGTGTGTGCAGAATGTAGGTATGAGGACAAAAATGCTACTAGGTTTGCAGCAACTCAACTTTGTTCGGCCTCATTGCTCCCAATCTCCATGAATCCGTATTATTATCATGTATTTGGCTTGTAGCCTACTGTATAGCCTAGTGTAGACTCCCTGGTCTCTGTTCTTGGGTTGGCAGACAAAATATGTAGGAGAAAACACTTAATGCTACACAAGTAGAACCTGTTGTTTTCCACGCGTAAACTGGAGGATAAAAAAAGTATTATCTTGAGGAGCTTTGAGACTTGAAATTCAGGGTAGGCTATGCTAAATGGTGGTCGTTTTTGCAGCATTTTTATCAGATGAGGAGTGTACAGAGTTGGTGATAAAGGAGCGGCTTAGTGGTGAACGCTTCTCCTGCAATGAAGTTATGTTCAATTGTATGCTTCGTGTACCTTTGCTGTAAAAGAGGTAGTCTTTATTTGTTTCTTACTTTGGAAGAAAAAAAAAAACAAAAAAAAACAGCATATGATGTATAGCTCAGAAAGATGATACATTCTCGATAATTGTATTTGAAGATAAATTGTTTTGTACAAGGATTTTAATTAGGTAGAGAATATGGCAAGGAGGCTGAGTCCAGCAATCAGCAGATACTGCAAATATTAAACAGTGTTAGCATGAATACTGCAGTTTCTGTGTATTGTACCATGAAAAAAGAGTTGAACTGACCTTGATTAGAGGCTGTTCTGTCATGATGATGGTCGCATAGCCAACATATGGTAAATACCTGTTTTTGTCGAAAATTTGTAACAAATATCAAAATATTAGTGCAACAAAACCTGAAACATACAAGTACAAAACAACGGTTATATTCAATCTGTTATCGTATGATTGCTATGACTAATCTGCTCCGCGAAACCAAAACCCTGTAGTTACATATGATTGCTATGACGACAATGTTACCCTACTACCCAAACCCACTGTTATATTCAATCTGCTATCGTATAATTTCAAAATGAATAAGTCGATTAGGAGTTTCGGAGATAAAAGTAATATCCATAGTTGTACCCGACGAAGATGAATGAGACATAACAAAAGCAAATTGTGAAAACACTAAAAGGGTGAACAGGTGTTGTTAGTTACCCCTTGACTCTTCCTACGATGTCGCTATTCTCCAGCCACAATTGGCCATCCGCATATATCCTCCCATAACTGTCGTCCAATTCATTGTTATCCCCTGCACATACCAGTTACACGTCAACACGGCAAGTAGCGATATAGGAAAGATTTGAAGGGAAAACATGATTCTTCTCGGCAAATAACCTTTTGTCAATAGATTTACTTGATCGGAGTCACGCTGCCTGTGAACCTTAATTACGCGATGTACAATGGGAATATCCTTGTCCTGAATCATGATAACAAGCCAAAATAAGGGATACTTGTAATATGAGTGAATGTGTGTTTATTAGGCTTAAAAGAAAAATGATTAAAGGGTATATATTTGGAGAGGGACCTTGATTTTGAAGACCAGAATCTCTCCAGCGTGAAACGGAGATTTATCGAGAGTGAGGAAAAGTATATCACCCTACAAAATGAAATTAGCGAGAGTGTGAATCATTGTTTATCTTTGTCAATAGGTTTCTCGGAAAAATCAAGAATAAGTAAAGGTAAACAATTGATTGAGAATAAGAAAAAAGAGGAATAGAAAGAAACCCTTAGAAAACCGGGTTCCATGCTGCCAGTAAGAACGACGACGACAGGTGATTGGGTTCCGGTTAGTAAGATGAGGGTATGCCATATCATCAAGGCCGTGGACACTACCAAACCTACAATGACAAAAATGGTTTACGAAAAAGAAGAATGTTACTGGCATTACGAAATTGTATACTAGACTTAGTAGACTAGATACGGGTATGTAACAAAGCATTAAGCATATAAAGTGTGTTACAAATAAATTATTAATCTAATAATAATGTAATTATTATATGGTTTCAAGAGATTATTAATTACCTAAGGAGATGAGTTGGGAAACCGTGTTTCGCAAAGGAAGTGAACACATTGATTCCTTAACTCCATTCAACATATCAAATCAAACAAGAACAATTCCAAGCTAAGTTTTGTGAGCTTTTATAGGTTGCCAGTTGCCAGTTGCCACTTGCCACTTGCCAGTTGCCTATATATGTAATACGAGTACAAGTCAGCTGCCTTGTTTTGAATTCATTAATTTTGCGTCTTCTTATTGCTTCTTCTAATGTCTTAGTCCTATGTGGCACCCTTTTATTGGGCGTATATCATCAATCAATGCAAGGTCAAACACTTTCAACGACATATATTTATGGGTACATGTGTTTTCTTTCAATTCGCCAGAGGTAATCAATGTATATATACAAAAGAGGTTTTTTTCTGAGTACGTGATAGTTCCCAAGTTTTTTTAAAACATTTAAAAGTAAAATAAATTAAAAATAGTTRAAAGGATAAAAATTTGATTAA
>VHZZ01018824.1:33523-44714 GCA_009801015.1 Silene noctiflora | reverse complement strand
TCATGTGATCGCACTATTGTTGAGGACACTCACTCCAACAATAAATGCACGGTTTATATAGTTTTTATTTTGGGTTATTTAATCGGAATAATCCAAACTATTGGTCATCTTCTCGAAATAATCTCTACTATAATTTAACCCAAAATAAACCATACTATTATCATCCCCTTCTCATAATACACCTAGGCCATTTTTCACCTGTAAAATCCGGTAATTTAATAGGTAATCCTATTTTTTTGTTTAAACCTCTTTCTTTATATAGCTCTATTAACAACTCTTGTCATAACTCACCGCTACTCTGACCGTCACCCTTAACCCAGCCAACCACTAGTCAAAATCCAGAAAATAAATTAAAAGTGGTAAAAAATGGAGAATAGGGGTTTTGAAGAAGAAGAAGAGGAGATATGAAATTCAAAATAGATTTGACTAATGAATCCAAGGTTAAAACTACGACCATAGGTATAATTTAGATTCAAATGAAATTGAAAATGGATAGAAATTCTTGTTTTGGATTCAAATGGAGATTTGCACGTTCTTCATTTATTAAAGTTTGGGTTTGCTCAAATGAACTGTGTACCTGACACAATCAAAGTACAATAATTAGCTGCCTTTCCTGATTCGTTTGCCAGTATGTGATCCTAATTTCTGCTAGTTTTTGAGATGAAAGGCTCAAAATATCTTATTGATAACCTGCATCACCGTTCAAAATATGGGTTTGTTCAATTTATTGTTTTGAAGAGGGGGTTTGAAGAAGAAGAAGAAGAAGAAGAAGAAGAAGAAGAAGAAGAAGAAGAAGAAGAGGAGGAGAGAGAGAGAGAGAGAGAAATGAATTAAAAATGGATTATGGGAGATTAAACAACAGCCGACTAGATCTGAGTCTTGTTTAGTTGTTGTCGTGGTGGTATGTGTGGTGCCAGGTGTGGGTGTGGTTGGTGATTGGCGATTGGCGTGGGGTCGGGTGGGATGATTGCATGCAATAGGGTGGTCGGTGGTGGTTAGACACTTAGACGGTCTATTGAGACTTGGGAGGAGTATGGCCGTGTGGGAGGGGTGACTTAGGTTAATTATTTCTTTTCTAAATAATATAATATAGTAAAAAAAAAAAAGGGTAATAACCTAATTAGCAGGTAGCCGGTCACCTATTCTAATTTGAGAAGATGATAGTTAAAATTGGGTTTATTAGAGGTTAAAGTGTTGTTCGGATTATTACAAGAAGATGAGCAATAGTTCGGATTATTCTCATTAATTAATCCTTTTATTTTTAATAAATTATTTATATAATAGTGATATCTCATTAGTTGTTCATCTTTCTCGCTATTGTATTTTCTTTGAAAAAAAGAATGTTGAAACTGAAAACTACTCAAGATCATTGAGTAATGTGCTGAAATGTATTTTAAAGAAAATATTTTTTATACCGCAAAGCTAATGATTCCAATTTTTAAATTCTCCCAATTTTTTTTTGTTAGGGAAGTAATGAAACGATTAATCTTTTCTTTAATGAGAAAGCTTACCTTTTCCCAAAAAAGTAATGAAATGATTTACAATTTTGTTTTATACGTAATATTGGTAAGTCATTTTAATTAAAATATTATACTTTAGAATTTAGTGAAAATAATATAATTTGATGCAAAATTAATAATTTAAATGAAATAAATTATAATTATTAATTTCCTTATTTAGTAAATGCACTTAAATTGTCATTAGTTTCCTTATTTAAGAAGATGCTTTTTGAAGGGAAAAATTTTGAGATTACCTATTCTTTTAGTATATAGAGGATTTGTTCTTTGACGGTCTATTTGATATGCTTACCTCGGGCAACGGAGATGGTACCACCTCCTTGTACTAAGGTAGGCCTTGGTAAGGCACTTTAGTAGATGAGAGTGTTACACTTAGTGAGTTTAATATAGAGGTTAAATGGGATGAACCCTCTGTTTTTACGAGTCCCACCTCTTTGATTCTTCATGCCACAAATTTGAGACCATTTATGATGATAATTTGATCACTAACGGTTTGTTTCATGGTCTTAAACTAGTTGCGCTATCTCTTGCCAACGAGTGGAGTAGTACGGTGGTTCTCTTTGAAGTCTCTCATGCGCATAATGATAAGATATATTATTTCTTGACTTTGATTTTTCATGTCTTTATCTTATCATATGCTTACATTTGCTTCTGTATTACTCATGCGCAGGTTTACGATAGACTTCTAAGGGCTTTCACTTGCTTTTTAAAGATGAAGATCAAGTCTCGCAAGGCTTTAAATTGCGCTTCTCAGAAGGCAACCCGTGTTTAATTATGTTTTTGAGACAATTTACTTTATTGTTGGATAATTTACCGTTTTTGGACAATTTCAATTTGGTATTGGTTGTAATAGCTAGGTCAATAAGACAATTAGTTTGCTTTAGTTGGCAGTAGCTTGTCCTTTGCAGGTGCCTTGGTGCATGGATTGGACTTTGCCCCGTTTTCAAGCTAGCTTGGGCCAGCTTTTACGCAGTTGTATGCTTTCTTTCCCTTCCTTTATTTTTGCATGTGTCATCCCCATCTCCCCTTGTTGGTTTTATTTGTCCTTCTTTGTGTTTTTTTTTCTTCGCTGAGTCATGTTTTACACATTGAGGACAATGTGTTGTTCTAGCTTGGGGGAGGGATTTATCGTGTCTACTTTTTTATTGCTTTCATATATTTGAAAAATCCAAAAAAAATTGAAAATTTGAAAATTTGAAAATTTCATAAAAAGGTGGTTGTTGTTTCTCCACCCTTATGTCTTTTGCATAATGTCATTCCTCGTTGCATTTTCCATATTGTAGCCTTTTAAGGTAATGATTCATGCTTTTGACGGGTTTTGCATTTGTGGGGATGTCTTGACATAGTGGGTGAGGGATGAAATATGGACAAAGTAGACTTAATCTTAACATTGGTAAGATATATATATTGTAAGGTAGAGCCTCCAATAATGACCGGTGCATCTATACCCGGTCTCATCTAGGTGTGTGTAGTTTCTCCTCTTGGTATATGTTACATCTATACGCACGAGTATGGTTTTTGTTCCATCTCTTATGAGTTTTGTTATCATGATTGCATTTTGAAGCCATTCACTTGTTTGCTTACATATATTGCCCAAAAATTACCCCTTTCCTAGGTACATATAACATTGCCTACCTTTGTTGAGCTAGTGGCTTGCTATTTGTGTTGGGGTGCTCTCTTGTTTTGGGGATTTGCTCGATTTTGTTATTATTGTAAGCATTGTTGTTACGGGATTGCTGATTCTCGTAACTTGGTGAATGTTGGTTGGAAAAAGAATAGGAAAAAGGAAAAGAGATTTGAAAAAGAATTGAAAAATGCAAGATGCAAAATGAAAATGAAAAGAAAAGAAACAAGCTTGAGAAAAAATGAAAAAATGAAAAAATGATGAAAAAGAAGAAGAGAAGATTAATATTACTTCCATGTTTTATGAAAGAGTTGTTATGGGAAGTATACATGTGCATTGTAATTCTAGTGAGCCAATTTGTTGTTTTTGGCTTAGATTGATCTAGTTTGGGAAGGGTTAAGGTTTAGAATGAGCATCCTTACACATTTAGTTGTTGCTAGCTTGACATTAACTCCACATATCCAAACTCGTTTGTCCACCTTCTTACCCACTTCCCCTAGCCTTCTTCTTTGAGTTATTGGCTTCTTTTCTTGTTCATATTTAATCGTGATTAGCATTATCTTGTAGATTTGGAATGTCTACCATACAAGATTGCGGGTGCATTCTTTTGAGTCATAGATAGGAGAGTGTCTCATTCACATATAATTACCTTGTTCATTCTTACGGGTGTGAGTGAATCCTGTAAGGAGTTCGATGTCATTTAAGATCATGCAAGAGTCGAAATGTCCATGTGAAATCTTTTATGCTACGCCGTCGTGTAAATCTCGTCCATGTATTGTATTTTCTCTATGCCCATGTAGTTTCGGGATTTGATTCATTGTGCCTTAAAGTTGCTTAATGAGATTTGCATTTGGATGAGATGATTGTTGCTTGTATCTTTATCCTTGTCAATTGTCTTATTGTGTGCTTGCTCGAGGACAAGCAAGGGTTTAATTTGGGGTAGTTTGATAGGTCTATTTTATATCTACTTTTCACCCCTCATTTAACTCGGTTTTATATTATTTATTCTCTCTTTGGAGCGATTATTTGAGCTAATATCGCCTTTTGTAGTATTCTTGTGCTTTTATGTCTATTATATGAATTGGAGCAGTTTTTCCATCATTTTCCTACATTTTGGAGAATCCCGAATAAGGCGGAGCTAAAATACGAGTATTTGTGCTAATGATAAAGGGGCCATGTCATTTTACAAATTCCGACTTAAGGGGAACGAGTTTGATGTCATTTCAAGTTCAAATGAATAAACTACAACAAAGTTTTATGCCCATGTTAATTATATACTCCCCCGTTTTGGTCATTGGTTATCCTTTTCCATTTTTGGGTGTCTCAATGAATTGTTGTCTTTTCTATTTTAGTATTACATTTGATGAGTAATTTGATCTTTCACATTCAATTTAGTTCATTTGTCATCTTAAAATTGGCTCCCTCCTCTTTCCTTGGTCTTTGCGCCAAAACCAAAGGACACCAAATGACCGGGACGGAGGGAGTACTTATTTTACGACGGGTTCTCATGGGCACTTAAGTCGAGTTTTATACTCGAATTTGTGATCGAATGAAGACGGATTCATGCTAGCATTAAGCTATGTTCCATGCTTTTAAATACAGGTTCATGCTGTGTTTATATGCTCATTTGAAGGCTGGAATTAAGCTCGACTGAAGACAGGCTTGCGCCAGTGTTTCATGGCATTATGAAGCGGTTTCCATGCTTTTATAAAGACCGACTCTTTCTCGTATTCCTTGCTACAACAGAGACGGACCAATGCTCGAATTTATGATTGAATAACGACGGAGAGCAGCCCAAATAGCTACTTGACACGTCCTGGCCACCATTGTCGGATTCAAGCTATATATGTTCTATGCTAGTTAAAGAATAAATATCACAAAATTTAAAGAAGGAAGCAAGAAAACAGAGTATATACGCAACCCCGACAACAACAACTCTGGCCACCGGGGTTACAACACAGCATGCCCAGGTCGAAATTTAAAGAATAAATATCACAAAATTGCGTCCCCGATTGGGGTTTGTATCCCCGAGGGGTCGGGGTTGCAGCCACAATGTCTGAAATGCGTGTCTGTGCTGCGTTTGTGTCATGCTAATTATCTTATCTTCCATATTCTGCCGTCCTTTTCATTTTTGAGGATTAGAATAATAAAACTACTATATTTTATTACTTACGTAATTTGTTTCAATTATTTACATTTCGACACGAGTTTTCCTTCTTGCATCGTTCTTCCTTATTCCAAGTTTTTCTTTCGGTATTTTTCTAGTCTTAAATTTCAGTTTTGTTATTTCAATTTCTCATTCCTTTAATCTATAATTATGCTATTGTTTATATTTCTAATTGTCATTTGTTTACATTTCACTATGCTTAAGTAGTTTAATTAATCTAGGGAACGGGGTTAACATGTATAATTAGTATTTCATATTGTTTGAATCAGGTTTGTATGTCATCGTTATTTTCTCTATTTCTTTGCTTGATTTAATTGTTAAACTTTGATTAGTGGCCATAATCATTTGTTTGCATTTGTTAAAATACCGTCCTAAGATCAAAAGTCGGGATGAGATTTGGACAAAGCAAGAATAGTAAAGCGACCTAGTAAAGGCGAGTGCCTCTAGGACCCGTTTTATAGTCGGCAATAAACCCAAAAGGCATGTGTCATTGACTTCGACAATACCGACATTACAATACCCGTATTTGACAATATCAATTTGCTAGTTTACATGTGAAACCGTACGCCTAGATTCCTTCTTAACATTGTTTTTAATCGTCTTGTTTATTTGCTTTAATTTACAAACCAACCTTCCAACCAAACTCGTAAATCGATCTTGATAAAATTCGACCCATGACAACTACTTGACAACCCCCGTCTCCCCGAGATCGACCCCTACTTCCCTAACTACATTAATTTGTTGTTAGCCGATCATAGGGTATATTATCTTTGATCAGTGGGTCTCCCACTATATTAGTGGGCGACATAACATGGAAAACCAAAATTAAATAACTCCCTTTTCTCCATCATGTGAAAGGTCTCTCAATAACACAATTGTGATCTTTAATTTGGGTACGTGACAACCGTATCACTTAATTTATCTTATTTTTGCAAAGGCAGAATAATGAGAAATAATAAGGTAAAAGTATGTAGTATGCAAAAGATTTCAATGAGCCACAAAACTCTCATAATACACGGTTTAAAGGGTATTTTTTTCCAAAAATAAAATGATCACAATTATGTAAGAAAAGATGGAAGTAAGCGTTACCAAAATTAAAATGTGAAAGAATAAACAAAGATGTGACAAATATCACACCACCAAATCTCACTCCTAAATGCTTTGGGTGTCAATCTACACTTTCGAAAATGTGATCATCAAAGTGATCACTAGGGTCTATTTCAAAATTCGGCTCGACCAACAACGAAATTAATTAAATAATTATATCAAAGCCTCCCTTGTACTCGAACTTGACCCCGTCCTTTAGAGGTAGGGGTTTATGGATGGGGTCGGGAACGATCAATAGACATGCATACAGACATCGTCCTAACTTGTTCATACAAGCTCGAAAATGCTTGAAATTTGTTCCTTTGGACTCGGAACTTCCAAATCGTCATGGGACGCCCTCCTAAGCTCATGTACTCGCCTCACATAGTTTCTCCTTGCTCGCGATTCATCTAAGTATAAAGATTTGACATAGAAACCACCCAAGTCCTAGAAATGACATTAAAACACAAGAATACTTCTTCAGACGGTATTAGCTCATCAAATCACTTCTAAGAATGGATAAAATCATATGAAATCAAGCTAATAAAAGGAAGTAAAAGTATATATAAATGGGACACATCAATAAGAATTGGAATTGGATGATTAACGTGTGACTTACGATTGATACCACGAATTATGCGCAATTTCATGTGTACTAATGTATATTAACGTGGAATCTAGTTGCATGATGATTTAAGATGAAGTTGGCATGTAAGTGAACCTTTTTGGCGCTAGGAGGGCATCGGTAGGAGTGTTCGTGGTGGCTAATATAATGTGTTAGCATATAAGTTATCCCCCTCAAAAACTACATGAAGATAGCTGTAGGCACGGACAATTTATTAATGTGCCGAATAAATGAAATAAAATAATTATTTTGAGTTAATACCAAATTTTAACCCGATTTAATTATTTTGTCCCGATTAAATGAAATATGGGTTGATTCGGATTACAAAAGGAGCTATTCAGATCCCTAAACTCGAAAAGAAATAAATTTGGACCAACTTTACTAATAAGCTCACAAATGGGCCTGTGACCACCAAAGTCCAACAAGGAGAATCAAAACTCTATAAATAGAGTTCTCCTCATTCATTCTCAGCGTTGGAAATTCATAATTGCAAGGAGTTAGAGAGAACAAGGTACAAATTCCTACAAATCCTATATATCAAAATCATTGCAAGCAGTCAACAAGCACATCAAATCGTGCCGCCTGCGTTGAAGATCCAATCACAAATTCAAACCTTCAAGAGAGATTCAAGTCATCGCGACCCTCTTAAGAAATCAAATTAATATTGCTCGTAGAGTAATTAAAGTTGTCTACAGAGCATCCCTCACGTGTACCGCGTACACGTACTCCTACGGCATATTAGAATCAGAGGATACATTAGAGATTGTACATGTACTTTTGATACTTATTAATAAAATTAATTTGTTTCCTTGTTTTGTATTTCAGTTATCGCAATACAAAATTTGCTGTTACAAATTTTGGTGAACCAGGCGTGAACATCTCTACCTCTCATCTCTACTCCCGTTTTAATCAAATCTACCAGAACAAGAAAATGTCTACCAAGCAAAGCATCTCATCCAGTGCATCAAAGAAGACCTATGCAGATATCCTGTAGGGTACTCCCATTGCTGCTACCTCCTCAGCTGCACAGTCAGTTGGTATCTGCACCAGGGGAATGGCGAAGAAGCTTCTATCTGATAAGTGTATTTTATATATGATTTTACCCCTCATATTAGCTCTGTTTTACTTGATATTTGCACTTCTTTTAGTGTTTATTTGAGCTAATATCGTGTTATAGTTGTTTTTCTCGTACTTAACGTGTTTTTTAGGGCATGTAGCTTTTAGTAGCAATCTTCCGTCAAATAAGCAAGAATCGGATCACGATGCTAAAAGGAAACCAAGATGGACCATGCATGCAAAAGGAATTGGGTTGATGAAGAAATATAGAAGCAAAATGACCCACGAACATGATCATCCACAAATGTAAACAAATGAGTAAATGAAGCCCAAAAGAAATCCAAGAATGAATGTGGAAATATCTACATAGGATTCCAAGAATTTTCCACATCCAACATTGCATTTACCCGGACTCATAATCAAGCATTAAGGACCAACATGGGATTCCCGAGGCATTTAATGAGGCCTTAAAGCCAAACGCCCCAGATCACCACGTCCCCGATCGGGGTTAGGTGTCCCCGATCGGGGTGACCCTTATCTTAATTGTTTACGTTTTGACTCCATCTCCTATATAAAGTAGATCACATCCACCATTTTGGATATCTTATACTCTCCCGAATTTTGATCAATGTTCTTAGAATACCCTAGCATTTTCTCTTCCTCATTTCATTACATAATTTATATACATTTCGGTTTTNTATATACATTTCGGTTTTCAATTGTAATACATTATAATCATTCAACAATTCACATTTATAATTTCAATTCAAGTTTATTTAGTGTTGTTCTTCATCTTCAAGTTATTCGTTTCCTTTATATTCTTCATTTCCAATTACGGTAATAGTTTCTAGTTTTCATTATATTCATGTTGTTCATCTTGTAGTTTTTATTTCATTTGCAAGTTTTATTTTACATCATAGTTTTTACATTATGTTTGCATTTTCATTTAGCGCTTTCATTTGTTATCATTTTCACATGAGTAGCTAAAGTTCTTAGTTTAGGGATTAGGGGAGTCACGTGTAGTTGATAAATAAAATAAGTTGTTTAATTGGTTGTTCACTTATTATTTCTACCATGTTTGCATTGTAATGTTAGTTTACGATTAGTGGCCGTAATCTTGGACTAAACCCGTTATACATTCTATAAGTCGAGAGACACGGAAATGTATTAGAACTTAACATGTGTAGTAGATTGACCTAGCTCATAGTGAAAGCTTGTTAGGACCCGATTTAAGGCCGATGCTAATAGTGAAAGCTGGGCATCGTTAGGCCTAGATGATTACATGTGACTACTAGTTTAATAACTATTTAAATATTAATTTGCATGTACGAACCGACCCCCTAGAAGTCCTTTACTTTATTGTTTGCATTTTTATATTTTTTTTTACTTGCATAAATTAATCAATCAAACCTCATAACTAGTGACCAACCGAGATAAAGTTCATCCCATAACAACTAATTCGTAACTCCCGTCTCCCTGTGGATTCGACCCCTTTATACTACATTCATTTGTTGTACCTAGGGTATTTTTGATAGGTTGGCGACGACCTTAATCAAATTTTGGCGTCGTTGCCGAGGAGGCATAGTTTTGGTTTAGTTGTTGAATTTTGTCTTATTTTATTTTGTCCCGAGGAACACTTGTTCCTTGGGATCGTTCTTACCGTTTCCTTGTAGTTTTAGTACTTATTTGATAGGTATTAAAACTTGGCCTTTCATAATTATGGATTTATTTATCCCACAACTCAAAGACCAGCCCTTCTATGATTATCTTGACCAGGTGTACTATTTTCGCAATAGTCTCATCTCCCTTTGATACATCCTTGACGGAGATTACTTGGATCATCTCGAGCTTAACGACATGGATTTCGAGACTCGTAGGGTGGCTCTAAATTTGAGTAATGGACGAGATTTCTACATGAAGGGAGCAGAACTTTGAAACTTCTTAAACTCCATGGCTTCCGAATGTCGTAAATTGACACGTCAATTCAATTATTGGTGCATAAAGGAGGAACTCAAGGTGACTCAAGCTCGCTTGGAAGAACTTTCTAAAAAGCAAGCTAGAGAGAGTGAGCCTATCTTCTCCCCTTTTAACATTTCACCCCCTCAATGTAAGTCTTTTGCCCTTAATGAACTTGATTTATTGGATTATGATGATGACAATGGTCCGATTTTATCTTTTAAAATCCCCCCTAGAGTCATGCCAATAGAAAATGTAGAGACTTATGTTGATAACTTAGACCATGTAGTTGACGAAACCCTTGCAACAAATAATGTTTTTGAAATTTCTCATGAGGAAGATGACCTTTCAAATACGGTTTTACCCGAGTTGTTTGAAGTTTTTGAAAATCCTTTTGTAGTAGAAGTTGATCCATTTGAGGTTGATGGAGGAGTTAATGATTTTAACATAGAAATTAATTGGGATCAACCTCCCATTTTTTATGATTCCTTCATTTATACTTCCTTTTACCACCGATGTGAGACCACTTATGATTTTCATTTGTCTACTAATGATTTATTTTATGGTCTTAAGCGTGATTCTCCATCTCTTGCTGACGAGAGGATTAATATGGTGGTTTACTTTGAAGTCTTTCAAATGAGCGTTGGTACGATACATCATTCTTTCCTCGTTGTATTTCATGCTTATATCTTCTCTTTCGCTTATATTTGCTTTTGTATTTCTCATGCGCAGATGTTTGATAGGCTTCTACGTGCTTTAACGTGTTTTTTAAGCACAAATGCTCGTAGTGTTACGGTCAAAGTCTAGCAAGACTTTAAAAGGCGCTTCTCGGGAGGCCACCCGAGCTTCTTATGTCTTTTATTTTTCCTTTCTTTTATTTTTCGTCATTTTATTTCTTTTTAATTTGCATATAAATAATTGTGTAATTTCAATTTTATCTATATAGAATATTTTTTGTTGTTATTTTTGAGGATATGAATTATGAAATAAAGTTAGAACGGTTTCACGCATCCCTATGTAGCAACCCCGTTTGGGAACGTAACTTTCAAAATTTACAAAGGAAATAACTGTAATACTACGGTTTCCCCTACCTGTGGTGACTCGATCGAGTAGGACCTACTCGATCGAGTGGGTTGGTGTCCTTTCATATCAGGTTCTGG
>VHZZ01018821.1:19253-29916 GCA_009801015.1 Silene noctiflora | reverse complement strand
TATCCTTCTTTGTGATTTTCTTTGCTTTCGTTGGTTTTTAACGTGGTTCTTGTAATGTTTTCCTTGTGGTGGCATGATGGGTTTTAGTTGCTCATATATGAGCTCGGTTACGAGGACGTAACTTTGTTTTTACGGGAGTAGAATGTAACAATCGTGTTTTCATCTGTGTTTGTAGATTTTATGTTGTGTTTAAGTAAGTATAGTGTATGTTATAATATATGTAAGGTGTTGTGCTATATGGGGTTGTTGTGTTATATGGGTATGGGCGTGAACTTCGAGGACGAAGTTTATTTTTAAGGAGGGAAGACTGTAATACTACGCTTTTCTAGTCCTTGCGTACTCGGTCGAGTGGGTTGTACTCGACCGAGTAGGTGTCTTGTACGTTTTAAGCAGGCTACTGCCTTGGGTGTACTCGGTCGAGTTTAGGGGACACTCGGTCGAGTGGAGCGTACTCGGTCGAGTGTCTGGTCGTTTTGATTAAAATAATTGGAGAGGTATTTAAAACACTTCGTCAGTTTCTGATTCGTTTTATTAAAAACCTAAACACTCTCTAAACTCTCTCTAATGATCTTTATCAATTCCTAAGCAAGGATTAAGCTATTGTGGGTTCCGGATCTCTCGTTTCCATACCAATCGTATTAGTAAGTCTCTAGTCTTTAATCAGTTTAGCGTCTCAGTTTATACAAACCATAATTTGGGAGAATTGGGGGAATTAGTAATGGGTGTATATTATATCGTTTAATGAGGGGTAGTTAATAATTATTATGTGATAATTATTTGTAGGTGACGGTTTCATGGAGGATTGCTATCGTGATTGCTTATGTGTGCTTGGATTACGAAAAGGTAGGGTTTTCCCTACTCAGTTGATTGTAGAATTATATGTGATACAATGTGACGGTCTTTGTGATTATTGTTGTGATTGATCTATATTGTGGTGGTGTTATGGTGGTGGCGTTGGTGGTGGTTGTTGATGGTGGGTGATTGTTGTGTTGTGAGCCATTGTGAGAGGTGGTCTCACCCCCATTGTTCGCCTCTTGCGTTCTCTCAGCGCAAGGGGAATGTGCACATTAAGGAACTGGGTTCGCTCTGCGAAGCGGAGATTTTGGTGGTAAGGCTGCGGTCCCCACTGGTAGGGCTACACACTTCGGTGTGTAGTCAGTTACTGATTGGTGTGGTGATGGAGATGGTGATGGTGATGGTGGTTGTGATCATTCTGATTGTTACATTTGTGATGCCTTTCATATTATTGTACAGTTGACTGACACTGTTTTTGTTTTGAAAACTGTGGTGATCCATTCGGGGATGGTGAGCAGTTGACTTAGCAGGTGATGATTACTGTTGTTGTTGATGTTGCTGCGGGGTTTGGCAGGGCAAGTCATCACCGGTCTTTCGTAGTTAGCTTCCGCGTGTCATTGTCGTACACTTTGTCACTTTTGGGATTTGGTTTTGTATTTAGAGTTTGAAGACTTGTAACCTTTTTAATAAGTAAATCTTTAGTTATRTTTCATTATTGTTTCTGTGATGTACACTACCTCGGGTAACCGAGATGGTAGCATCTTCACATCTTAAGGTAGTCCTTGATAAGGTACCTTGGGGTATGGGGGTGTTACACCGAGTATGGTGGTTGCTTGGGGTTGTAGGCGCGGGGAGGAGGTTGTCGACGGGGATGGGGATGTGGGGGGATGGTCGAAGCAAGGATGGGATTGTGGATCGGTGGTTGGCGGCGCTGAGAGGGTGGTGAGGAAGGAATTAACGAGACGATAAAATTCAACTTCACCTCCATGGTTTAACGATGAAATTCATCATCTCACCATGGGATAACGATGAATTTCATCATCAAAACCATGCATAAGTGATGAATGTCAATGCAAGACCATGGCTTCACGTTGAATTGTGCCGTCACAGCCATGGGAACACGATACATACTGTCGCCTTGCCATGGATACACGACAACATTTATCATCTAGACATGACACACACGATAAAACTCAACGCACCACCATTGGACTCTCGATGAATTTCTTCGTGTCCTCCATGGCTCACGTTGAATGTTATTGTGAGGTCCATGGTTTTGACGCCCACATTCAACGTCTGTCCATGGGGAAGACGATGAATGCCTTCATCTTCTCCATGGCGACGAATTGAAGAACAACACGAAATGAAGGAGTAAACGCAGTTTTGGGGATTAAATCAATACGAAAACAACAAATACGAACTAATTAACACGAATTCAACACAAACTAACATATTACAATTGAAATCAGCCAAATTACATCTAACTAATTCGAATCAACACAAAATCAATTATATGTAAAAATCGTAACTAATTAATTCAAATTCCACCAACAAATACAAACAATAACCATTTAAACACTAATAATATATGCAAACAACAATCCTAATCTAATTTATACTTGAAATTAAGAAAATTGGATCCAAATAAATACAAAAAAAAAAAAAAAAAAAAAACTTTTAGATGTCGAAAGGTGGTGGTGTAGGATGATGAATTTTTGAGAATTTAGGAATAGAGGGTAATTGGTGAGGTAGTGAGAGATGAAGGGTAAATTGGTAATTCGGAATGAAAACGCCGTCTACAATTACTAAAATGTCGAATATAAAAATCAATCCAGATTCAAAAACATAATCTTGAAAAAATACTTTTATTATATTATAAGAACAAAACCTTATCGAATCACACAAGTTCAAACTAAGTTAACATTAGCTTGATTTGACACTTTCTCAAGCCGACCCGGGCTAAAGGAATTAACAGAAGCCAAGCTTCGACCGAGTTGCCCATTGAATTAAATCCCGAGCGGGTGAGTGGTGTTTCGACGAATCCTTCCGAACCAAACAACACTATCCTGTATCCTCCCAATCTTCCAATCTTTCTTCCTCCCAATTCCTCCACTTCAAAAATGGCAGCAAGTATAGCAATACAACACCCAACATTCCCAAATTACTTTACTCACTTTCACTTTTCTCCTTCTCAACATTCCCAAGTTACTACTTCCCTCCCATTTCTTCCTAAACAACGCAAACCCACTTTCAAAATCACTTGTATTGCATCAAAACCCACCAGAAAATCTGCCTCCAAAGGTGATAATTCTGAAGCTAAGAATTTAGTTCGCTCTATTTTGAGGAATTTCAGTGATAAAGAGCCTCTTGTGTCCACACTTAACAAGTATGTTCGGTTCATGAGGGTTGAGCATTGTTTTCTCCTGTTTGAAGAACTCGGGAAATCCGATAAGTGGCTTCAATGTCTTGAGGTTTATTTTTCTTTACATCTCTGTGCTTCATTTTTCACTGAATTTGCTTGTTTCTGATTGTTTTTTTTTTTTTTTTTTTTTAATCTGGAAAACAACCTCTTTGTGTTGCTAGCACAAGGGTAAGGCTTCTTACTCTTGACCCCGTTTACTCGCAATTCGCGAGAGGCCTTGAGACACCGGGGTAATGTTGTTGTGTATTGTTATGAATATTGATGGTTTAAATGTGTTGACTGTATGCTATGAATTGTAAGCCTCTAAAGAATGAAACTTTAAGTTTGTTAGTTAGTAAACTTAGACGATTGAGTTTGGCATGTTTTGACTCTTGAAATCTTTAGACGGTTGCCTCATTTTCAGTTAAGGGTTGGTTTGGGAAGAGACACTTTGTTTTTACATAGGAAATGTTCCGTATGTCAGACTCCATTAACCTGGTTGGAGAGGAGGCTCTCGAGGGCATTGGGGTGATGATTATGGTATAATCGAAAACATTGGCCTCGTGGACCTAAAATCCGAGAATGATTTCCGTCACTGTGGGCAAGTTTAGGACTTTAGGCTTTACAGTGCAAAACACACTGCGGAATGGATGCCTGACTGACTGCCTGTGATGGGAGAAGTTGTGGGAGACTGATGGACGGAGAGGGTTGCCCTTTGCTAATCCCTCTGGTTTGAACTCTCGGATTGTGCTCTACATATTGCTGATGTTACAGTTTTTTGTCTAACTTAAGATTAAAATAGGTCAGTCTTGGTATTTTGAAACCAATGATGGGATGTGCGCTATATCATGGTGAATGAGACTTAGTAATCCTAAGGGAAGTTTGATGCCAACTTGTTTCAGCTTTTTGTGTGTTTTGACAGTACTTAAGTGGCATGCTGGTCAGTAAAAACACTGTAATAAGTAATAACCCTTTTGCTTTATTTAGGTCTTTAGATGGATGCAGAAACAAAGGTGGTATCTTGCGGACAATGGTATATATTCAAAATTGATATCAGTCATGGGTAAGAAAGGTCAGATTCGAATGGCAATGTGGCTTTTCTCGGAAATGAGGAATAGTGGGTGCCGGCCTGACTCTTCAGTATATAATGCACTCATAACAGCTCATCTTCATTCTCATGACAAATCAAAGGGTTTAGAAAAAGCTCTTGGGTATTTTGATAAGATGAAGGGTACCGAACGGTGTAAACCAAATGTTGTGACATACAACATTCTCCTGAGAGCTTTTGCTCAGGCCAGGAATGTTGCTCAAGTTAAGACACTGTATAAGGATCTTGACGAAAGCATAATTTCACCTGATATTTTTACATTTAATGGTGTGATGGATGCATATGGGAAAAATGGGATGATTAGAGAAATGGAAGACATGTTAGCTGTTATGAAAATTAATCAGTGTAAGCCCAATATAATCACTTTTAACCTTCTTATTGATGCCTATGGAAAGAGACAAGAATTCGAGAAGATGGAGCAAGTTTTCAAGAGCCTGTTACAGTCGAAGGAGAAGCCAACAGTTCCGACATTTAATTCAATGATCATTAACTATGGGAAGGCACGTCGTAGGGAGAATGCCGAGGAAGTTTTTGAGAAGATGAAGAGTATGGGATGTGCCCCAAACTTTATTACATACGAGAGTGTTATCATGATGTATGGATTTTGTGATTATACTTCGAGGGCAAGGGAAATATTTGATGGATTGATAGCATCTAAGAAGGAGATAAAGGTTTCGACACTAAATGCCATGTTAGAAGTTTATTGCATGAATGGCATACCTATGGAAGCACACACGCTATTGGAAAGTTCTCGGGGTTTTGGCGTTCGGCCCGATTCTTCAACGTATAAACTTCTTTACAAAGCCTACACTAAGGCAGATATGAAGGAGCCTTTGCAGGAGTTGTTAAGGCATATGGACAAAGATGGTATCGTCCCAAATAAGAGGTTTTTCTTGGAAGCATTGGGAGCATTTGGTTCTTCAAAAACAACAAAATTTGCTGCCGGAACTGCAGATGTGAAAAAACAAACATCTACAAAGAGAGACATGAATAAACCGGGACCTGCAAAGATAGAGATGAGTAAACCAGCAATTACAAAGAGTTATAGGAGTAAACCAGAAAGTACAAAGAGAAATATAAGTAAGGCAGCAACTACAGAGAGATAATGAACTACTATCAGGGATTAATCATATGATTCACATTGACTTGACTCTTAGGTACTTTTGCCAGCTTGACTTTTGTTAAGCAGACTAGCTCCACACCGGAATGATCTAAACCCTGGAACCATTGACTTCTGTTGCCACTGCAGCATTGTCCATTCAGCTGCAGGGTTATTCAGGTATGCACATATAATTCGTGGAAGGGTATACTTCTTTGTCTTCATAAACATTTCACTGACCTTTTAGTTTGTGTGGTTCATTCAAGAGTTCATTCTTTTTAAAAAAGAAATTTGGACTGGAATGGAGTAGAGATGGCAATTGGTCACTGTGTTATATGTCGGGGTCAATGTGCTTTAGGTCATATCGATAATTTGGGTTAACTGTGCCAATATTGAATTTCTTAAGAAGTGTTGTTCGACTCGGATCAGTTCTTATGGTAGATTGGATTGATGTGTTCAGTTGGGGTCATAATTAGATGATGTTACTCAAATTCATTCTGTTTTGTCTTTTTTCATGTTCAGAGTGATAATTGCATGTTTTGGTGACATTAGGCCATTTATTTTATTTTTGAAGTTAAACTTGTTTGGTACGTTATATGTCAACCTGGTCTTATTTGGATCTTTATTAAGCTAATACATTATCGGAGTATCAGACGGGTTTAGTCATTATCAGCATACTAGTCATTTTAGGCCAGCTTCGATTTGATTTCGTGTGAGACAATCGGCTTGTACTTGCTGGGGGTTGGCCTCAACGTCGTGCCATGTTGGTTATTGTTAACTTATTTTGAAGGTTTATTAGGCAGGTTTTGGGGCTCCAGGTCGAGTTTTTGTCTGCTCTTAAATCTACATTATATAAAAGCCAAGTCTTTTTAAGACTTCTGATTGGCTGCTTAAATTAATGAGATAAAAAAACTTTTGGCCCCACCACTACTTATACATCACTCACATAATTTTGATTAATTAAGTTTTACTTCACTAATTTTTAATGCATCATTAACTAAATAAATTTAATAACTAAGGAATTAACCAACATAACAAATATAGGTCTAAAAAATCTCGCAAAAAAATTACTAAAATGAAATTTTTAAAAAATCGAAAATATAATAATTATATTGATTAAATCATTATGGTGATTTTTTTTAACATCGAAAAAAATCACCATAATAATATATAAAAAATACTTATATTGATAAAAATAAAAATATTTAAAATCAAAAAATAAAAATCACCATAGTATTTTAAAAGCAACCCGTGCATTTTTATGCACGGGTTTAAAACTAGCGAGGTAGTAAAGATCTCAATCGCTGTATCCACTTTTTAGTACCACAAGAGCGTAAACTTTTCAATTGTTCGAGTTTTTTTGTCTAATCCGGCAAGTGGTAAATGTCTATTTCCATATCTGTTTTTCGAAATGTTTCCTTCCGTGAACATAATTTCCAAGCACGTGGAATGATTTTTTTTTCTTTTGGATGTAAAAGAGCTAAGGGAGCCATACGCGCAGTATGGATGATGGATGACTAGTATAGATCCCGCGCATGCATGCGCGGTATATAGAGCTTTTACCTTTTAATGTATTGTTTATTAAGTGAAAAACTTAGAATTGAGTGAAGTTAAGAAATGATTTTTTTTTTTTTTTTTTTTTTACAAAACTAATGATTTCAATTTATAACTTTTCTTAAATGATTTTGATGATTTTTTTGTTAGTAATTTATTCATTTTAGATTTGTAAATAAAGAAGGGAAACAACCCACTACTGCTGCCAAAGGAGGAGAGGAGGTGAACTGGCCAGAGCATACCTACAACCATAACCATAACAAAGCCAAATAACTATTCCCCCCAACCATGCCATTCTTTTTTAAACCGAACTTCGTGGCTAAGCTCAATCCTATGGCTATGGCATAGGCTTAGAGCTCTAGTTAAATGTCAAAAACGACTATACTTAATACTATTCCGGTCCTCATCTTAAGGTAAGCTCACAACTCGATTAGTAATAGCGTATGAGTGACGTTGAATATCAGTTTTGTTTTGTTTTAATTAGACGAATGTAATTTAAAGTTTAGAGAAGATTATTTTGATTAAAAGATTATATCTTAATAAAAAATAATAATTTATTAAAATATAGTCTTTTTTTCTTATTTAAGCAGAATTTTTTTTGAAAAGTTTATTCTCTTAGTATATAGGAGATTAGGTCGCAGAATATCACCATTTAACCACCTAAACAACCAAGTAGCCTACATTTGTCTTGTACTGATATCTGATACGAAGTATTAACTTATTACTACGTGTCCAGGATTTGAAGTTGAGTTCCTGATGCCCGACTGATCTGCCTTTAGGTCCTGCTGCAAGACCGCTAGTACAATGAGAAGTTTGAAATTCAATGCATCTCTTGTACTATCAAGCTTTAAGGGTGACATCTCCTCCATAGTTCCAAGGTGCCCATGTTTATATTTGCACATTATTCGCTAAATCTAGCTCATCAATCATGTTTGAACATTATTCGGAGTTTTATCGTCTTATGCGAACTAGCTTAACCGGTAAACTGTGTGAATTGTGTTTGTAGAGGATGGTTTTATACTTTTATGTACACACTAATCTGTTTAATGTAAACTGAGAAATGAGAATGGAGTGCTTTTTTTTTTGTTGGAAAGAGCAATTACATTAAACATGGGGGAAAATAAACCAGTGTACAGCAACATTACAGCATCCAGCAAAACTAATCCACTGAAGATAAAAAAAAAAAGGAAGATGGAAACCATTTTAAACTCCTTTCTCGTTCCTGACTAAAATAAGCTCTTACACTAATTCAAATTGAAATATGAAGCATCAGGAGTGATGAACATCGTTAGGTAGTTCAAGAGGTGGGTTGTGACGGTCAAATGGGAGCTGAATTTTGCCAAGAGAACCAACTGGAACAAGCTTCAAGTTTTCACAGTTGCAAATCTCGAGCATGAACCCGTCTGGATCGTTGAAGAATAACTGATCGATTGTGCTTTTCTTATCTTTATCCTCGACTGTTCTCTTCTTGTATTTGATGTTGAAATCCTTGAGCTGCTTTTCCATTGCCTCCATGTCCTCGCACTGAAAAGAGATGTGATTATCCATAGGGTCCAAAACATCCTTATCGTCAGGTAAACGATGTTGATCCTTAGATTGAACCAAATGAATACCAATACCGTAATTAAAAAGCCAAGCACCATCAAAACTTTGAAAAGCAGGCGGCCTTTCAATCACAACAAAACCAAGTACTTTAGTGTAAAACTCGATTGACTCCTTCACCGACCGACACAATCGCGATACATGGTTTAACGCCATTAATGGCACTCCATGCTTCTCCTCCTTTCCTTCTTCTTCCTTATCTTTACTTCCATTTTCTTCTTCTTCTTCTTCTTCTTCTTCTTCTTCCCTTCTTTGTTGCTTACCTTCCATGCTTACTTTTGTCTTTTTTGTGTTTTCATTTTACTCGTACTAGTATATACAAGTATTATATTATATACGAGGTGGATGTGAGCATTGTTGATACGTGTTGTATAGATGTATGAGCAAAGTGGTGAGGTGTGAGATTTCACTGTGGCGGTTTTAGTCTTCTTAGAGTCTTGTGCCATTTGCGGTGCTCTTTTATTCTATTTATTATTATTACTGTAATTAAGAAAAATCCTCCTAACTGAGGTAAACCAAACAATGACGCTTCCCTGAGATACCTCATGGCTGCCAAATCTGACGTCGAATGACCCAATCCGAACCCGAATTGAGAACTCGAGTCTGACTCGAAATCCAAATTGACACGACCCTATTCAACCCTACTCGGATGTTTATTATCGCAAACTAAACATTATTCCCAAATAACTTGAAAACAAATGTTGACCCAAATCCAAAATAACTCGGCGAATTCTTGCAAACGCAAATCCGACCCAATTAACCCGTTTAAAAGGTATACCTCAGTCACAGCACCTTTGAATGTGCGGACTGCTGAGAGTGCCGACAGACAACCGAGGAACAGAAAAAAAAAATTTGAAACTGAAGCTATCTCCCCGAGCAACCACAGCCATGAACGCCAATCTCATACCACCAACACCAACACCAACACCAAACCCATACCCAACCCGAACAATCGCCTTCACCACCCCCGAAAACTACGCCACCCGACTCACATCCTTAATCCTCGACCGCAATTGGAACCCGCTCTCATGTCCCACCATCACCGTCTCCCCAACCCAAAGCACCCACACCTCCCTCCTCCGCCACCTCACCCACCATCTCTCCGACTACACCGCAATCGCTTTCACTTCTCGCACCGGCATTACCTCCTTCTCCTCCGCCCTCCCCTCTTCCCCACCCCCTTCCTCCTCCCCACTCATCCTCGCCGCCCTCGGCAACGACGCCCATCTCCTCACCCCTCACCTCATCTCCCGCCTCTCCTCCGACCCGAACCGGGTCACCATCCTCGTCCCTCCCCGGTCCACCCCGGCCGGGATAGTACACTCCCTCGGACACGGTTTAGGCCGGAAGGTTCTATGCCCGGTCCCACTCGTGTCGGGCGTCCAGGAGCCTAATGTTGTCCCGGAATTCTTGGATGAGTTACGGAATGCGGGGTGGGTTGCGGTTAGGGTTGATGCGTATGAGACTAGGTGGGCTGGGCCTGGGTGTGTCGGACCAATGTTAGAGATGGGCCGGGTTGATGGGCTTGTGTTTACGAGTTCAGCGGAGGTGGAGGGTTTGTTGAAGAGTTTGAAGGAGTATGGGTTGGTTTGGGAGGAGTTTAGGATGAGATGGGATGGGCTTGTTGTTGCGGCTCATGGACCGGTTACTGCGGCCGGGGCTGAGAGGCTTGGGGTTCGGGTTGATGTGGTTAGTTCTAAGTTCAGTAGTTTTGATGGGGTTGTTGATGCTTTGGATCATGCTTTCACCTTTGGGGTTAATCTTTGTTAGCCTGGTTAATTCGTTTCTTGTTGTTGTACTTTACGTAAATTCAATGGTATTTGTGCTCATGTGTGGACGAATGCCAAATGTATTTAGTTTTGGGTTCGCGATTCTTATATAAAATCATTTTATGAAAGTCTTACTTATTGTCAAATTAAGTGATATCTAAGCTTGGGGTTCGGGTTGATGCTTTGGATCATGCTTTCAAGTTTCACCAAATGGTGTTAATTTTTGTTAACTTAGTTTCTTACTAGTATAGATCCCGCGCAATGCGCGGTATATAGAGTTTTTATTTTTTTAGTTTATTATTTAAAATTTTTAAATTTTCACTTCATTAATATTT